>KN470220.1:4500-31147 GCA_000787095.1 Periophthalmodon schlosseri
TGAGAGGAGAGATATACAGAGAGAAGGGAGGGTTGAGAGACGGGGGGTCAGGAAGAGAGGGAGCAGTGGGGAGAGTGAGAGAGGAGAATGAGAGAGAGGGAGAAAAACTAAGAAGACAGGAGAGAGAGAGAGAAAGAGAGAGAGAGAGAGAGAGAGAGAGAGAGAGAGAGGAGAACTGGAGAGAAAGCAATAGGAAACGAGAGAGAGAGAGAGTGAGATGCTGAGATGAGATAAAAGAAAAGAGAGAGAGTAGAATAAAACAGGGTGGTATAGAGGATGAGAGAGAGATGGGATAATAGACAGAGAAGACTGATAACGATGGGGTATAGAGAGAGAGTGAGAGTGGGAGAGAGAGTGAGAGAGAGAGAAAATGAGGGATTGAGAGATAGAAGGGGAGAGAGAGATAGAGAAGCTGGAAGGAGCAGTCAAACGAGCATGTGCTGAACCAGATTAAATTCCCAGAGCATTTGGTCTGGTCAGTGGCCCAGTTTGTCCTAAACATGTAAATTGTAGGACGTACAGTATGTGATTACTACTGCTTTTGCTTGTAAAAAATTAAAATAAAAATCATCCATTACACCTACATATTTTTTCCTTTTAATAATTATATCAAAGCTCCCGCAGTCGGCAGGTAATTATGACAATCAGAAACATCAGAAACAGAAACTAAAAAAATAAATGGTAAATGGTCTCATTTTTATATATATTTTTTCCACCTTCAAAGCGCTTTACATCAACGACCACGCACATTCACACACCAGTGTACGCATAAATGGTAAATGGTCTCATTTTTATATATATTTTTTCCACCTTCAAAGCGCTTTACCTCAACGACCACACACATTCATACACCAGTGTACGCAGACACTGGGGGCGAGGTGGGTTAAGTGTCTTGCCCAAGGACACAACAACAGCATTCATCTGCGGGAATTGGAATCACACCGCCAACCTGTGGGTTAGTGGATCTGACCGCTCATCAATGATATTTATGTTGAAAGTGATCAGTGAACAAACAAGCCACCAACTGAGCTACTGTTGCCCAAACAAATAAAAAAAAGAACTGAATGAATTTCATAAACACCATCTCAGTTCAAACAATATTTCCTTGTACATCAATCCATGGGTTTGGCGAACAATTAGCACAGCTGCCATAGTAATTAACAATTCAACTAAATAGTGTACATTTTCAATAGTAAAATATCCAGGACTCAAAAGTGATTGGATTGAAAAAAGATACATTAACCACACAAAAGTGCAGTCTATCATGTCCGTGTCTACGTATACACACTTGCTCCTTCACATAGCAATGCATTACAAAGCTTTTATCAATAGAAGCCAATGGCCTATTCACGTGAGTGTGTAGCGAGTGCATAATGAAACACTTAAGGTCAGATGTAACATAAAAAGCCTATGTGACAGTGATGGATGCTATCTGAATGTAGCGGCTCTGTGCTAACGTCCTCTGTCATGTCCAACCGCACCTTAACCACCTGCTTAATGTGCCCACATCTGCAGTAAGTGGCTCTAAAAACTCTATGGAGTGTTCACCGTGGGGACAATGATAAACTATTGGTTTGGTTTTGTAAGAAAAAAATGATCCTATACTTAATCATATCGAGCAGTTTTGACAAGTTTGGGTTGTCACTTGTTATTTCCGAAGTTTAGACAGATAGGTTGACTTGTAAGATGTCAGACAACCTAATTTTTCACTTCATGTTTTAATTTTTTTTTTTTTTTGTATTGTTTCTGTTGCTTTTAACCGTTAAAAATGACTCATCCTAGACCCAAAGAATGGCTTAGATATTCTTCAGTGAATAAGTTCGGGTTCATTTACAAAAGTAGATGTAATCCCTCATTAGTCCATGGTGGAAAAAGTAGTCATCTGGACACTGTTTTTGAAATTGAGATGTTCCAGCTGCCATTCAGAAGACATTATTAATCTGAAAGTACTGGGCTAAGGAGTTAGAGTTTATACCACCCTTGCCCCGGACTTGTTTATATGTATGACTAGTTTTGGGTCATTCTGTTCTATCGTTCGTTACCAGCCTCATTTCACTTGGAAATTGCAAAACAATTTCTCAGATTTTAATACAACTTCCTGATCAGCCTGGTTATATTTTGTACTCACAGACAGAATAATAATAATGCATTAAGTTACTATGGTTGCCAATCTGCCAATCCGACCACCAACAAAACTCACTCACGTACCACACTCATACTAGGCAAGGTGAATGAAGTGTCTTGCCAAAGGACACAACAACAGTTTCCACTAGAGACAAAGCCCCCACTGCAACACCCGGTATTCCCAGTGGTCTCCTAAGAAAACACTCTCATAGATTCCGAGTTACGTTTCAAAGTTACGATTACTCAATTGCATATACTTGAGTAGTGTTTTGTATATGTAAAAAAAAAAAAAAGTATTTTCACAGATTTTCTTATACTTGGGTGCCATAAAGTTAAAGTAGTGGCACCCTAAAATGTCCAGTCTGCACATCTCAGCCCACAATCCCTATATGAGTATTCCAAAGACTGCTAATTGTTCTGAACCTGTTTTGACCTCATATTCTTCCTAAGTGGCTCTAATAGCTGTTGTATGCAGTATTTATCCTGCATTTACCGTCTGCTCGTCTCCAAACGCCTCTGTTTTGTCCCGGGCACCTGGCAGCCTCCCAGAGAAGCTCGGAGAGCCGACGACTCTGCCACTGCTGCTGGCCTCATGAGTTATTCAGGGACCAAAGATGCTGCTTGTTCACTCCCGCTGTTACTGTGGGACACAAACCATATTGCTCTGCTTGGCTCCAGTTCAGGACCAACAATGACAACTATAGCCACAAAACAAACTTGATTTCAGCATGAGAGCCTTTCAGTTTGCACGGAAGGGAACGCAAGGACACCCGGGTGTTTGGATTAAGTCAAGTGGATGGACAGATGGGCAGAAATCTTGAAAAGTTTGTTAAGTTTGTGCAATGGAAAAAGAATACATAACTATGTTTAAAGCATACCTATTCTGCAAAATCCACTTTTTAGAGCTTTTAATCATGTTATAGTTGTTTCCCCTCACCATTTACTCACCCGAAGTTGTATTTGGAGTGATTCGTGCATGACTGAGCATCTTTAATCACTTATTTTCAAGACGCCATGTTGCAGATTAATCCCCATTTTTACCGCCACCGGCACACGCCCACTGCTGTCTACTTACTTCGTTCTCCAATTTAATTTTTTTAATCGGTCATACATGTAGGATTTGCAGTGTTGCGTAGTCATTTTGGTACAAATGAAAAAAAAAAAAAAAAAATCAATCCCCTGCTCGCCAGCGTGATCTGCAGTTATCCATCAGAGGTGCCGACGTCAGCTCCCACTGGGCGCTGACGCAGAAGTTAGCGGGCTTGTTTCTTTTATTAAGTCGTTTTAGATGCGATTTAAAATGTGCAACTTATAACAGAATGATCCACGGGTGTCATAGATTATAGCTATATAGCAGACACAAGCATAGGTCTTCTTTAAAGTTGTACAATGTAACTTTTTGGTCATTCGGTCACCTACTTGTCTCTATTTTCCTGGAATATTAAACACACTGAGATTGTACAGTCACTTACATTAATACAACAAACCAATGAACAAAAACGGTATCTGGACATATTAAGTATTAGAACGAAATGCCAGAAGTGAGCAAAGCCTTCATTCTTCTAAATCAGTTGGTGCCATAAGAAAAAAAAAACACGCTGGGATTGAACAAAGGTGACCGCAAAGTTTTACTCAAAACAGTTTTAACAAAATAATTTAATTTACTTGTCTCTATATATTGTTGCTTTACCTGGAATATTCCACGGCATTTTCTATCCCTATGGAGACAAGCAGATGGTACCTCCGGGCCTAGTTTAAGGTTGATAAGGTTAGATCTGTGGAGATGCAAGCCTGCTCACAGTAGTTATTATAAAACAACACATCCAAGAGTGGTCCATGGAACAGGTTACAAAGGTAGTCTGGAAAGCGGGAATTCTTACTAGCTTCTCAACCTCAAATGTATCCACAATTAAGGCTATACTTTATACTTGATTTACTTCCGTCTTATCCACAACATTTCATGAATTCAAAACCCTATGTCAAGTAATACAGACTATTTACACATTCAACTACATAACTGTGAACATTACGTACCCACAGCACTAGGAAAATACGCTGAAAAGCTGTGTTTATGACCTATTTGACCTAATGTGTGCTTGCCTCCTTTGAGCAGTACATAAGATATACTTCAATCATGAACTTTGACCCTTCGTCCGCCCTGTGCCCAACTCCTCTCACAATGTCCTCACAGAAACACTGACCGTTCTAACCTCAAGAAGCGAACTGCAGTCCAAAATGAATGCGATGCCTTTCCATTCTGATTTGTAGAAGTGAGAAGCTAAATATCTTTTCTGTCAAATATTTACAGAGCAGCAAATTTTCCATTTGGTTGAGCGGTGAACCTTAAGCCCGTCGGAGGTGATGTGGGGATGCGGTCTCTTTGCAGACACTGGATCATTTCACTTTCTCTAAGCTTTTACGGGAGACACAGGAAATGCAAAAACTCTGTGAATGAAAAAATCCCTACAAATGCCAACAGTGCAAACATATAGAGGTATATGTCTGGAAAGGGTAAAGCAGACACAGGTTTGTTGCTGGGGATGCTGTTACAAAGAAGAATGTAATCTCAGTTAGTTATTCAAGTTAGTTAATAGTTTTATTATGATCACGATAGGATTTAGTAGGACTGTTGCCCCAAAGGAAAGTACAGTTGAAACCAGAAGTTTACATACACTATATAAAAAGACACAGAAGAAACTAAAATTGAACTGTTTAATCATCATCATTACATTTGGAGGAAAAAGGGGGAAGTTTTGCTGCAGGAAGGACTGGTGCACTTCACAAAATAGATGGCATCATGAGGAAAGAACATTCTGTGGAAATACTGAAGGAACATCTCAAGACATCAGCCAGGAAGCTTGGGCACAAATGTGTCTTCCAAATGGATAATGATCTGAAGCATACTGCCAAACTGGTTACAAAGAAGCTTAAGGATAACAAAGTCAATGTTTTGGAGTGGCCATCGCAAAGTCCTGATCTCAATCCTATTAACATTTATGGCCAGTTCTGTCAAGTAGAATGGGCCAAAGTTCCTGCCAGCTATTGTGAGCTTGTAGAAGGATATCCAAAACATTTGACCCCAAAACACAAACATCTGACTTTGGAGAAAGGAATGAAAAATTGTTCAAAAAAATGAAAGGAATGAAAAATTGCCTAAAAAATCCTTCTCTCATTATTCTGGCATTTAGCAAATAGAAATATTTTTGGTAATTATAATTGACCTAAAACAGGAAAAGTTTAGTCTGAGTCAGACAGTGAGAAAAAAAATATAGTATGTAAACTTCAGGTTTCAACTGTATATCTTCAGCATTTGACCCATACTTCACTAACAGGACCAGTGCATGGGTTATTACAGCAAAATGATAATGGAGCCATCTTCTGCGCAACGGTTTTGTTATTGGAGGAAACCAAACCCAAAGGAAACTACACATGTGAATACCATACAAGGTCTGCACAGTAAGGTTCTGCATGGTGTAAGAAGTAGGGATACCAATACCAAAAAGAATCACGTTGTTAACTGTTCCTAAGGAATTTAGCCAACTCTTCATTGCTTGTGAATCCTTTCACTTTATGTACCTCCCCAAACACAGCCTCTGTATAAATCCGACTGCAGTCTCTCAAACATTTTTCCACAAGTGTTGTAGATGGATTATTAAACTGTTGAACTAGAGTGCTAGATTTTCTTTGAGAAGAAAAAGGCAGTGAAAGATTCAGTAGCTTCAGTCCGAGAGTTCGCAGCTCCATGTGGTCCACTCTGCTCTCGGCTCTGTGTGTTGCATGGCACTTCCGGACTGTGCACTCAAAACCACAGTGAGAATCCTCACTGACTGACAGCTCATCTCAGATAAAAGACTCACACCAGTGGACCTTCGTTTTGTGAGGGAAGAGGGTAACTATGTCATAATGCTGATTCTGTGTACTGATGCACACAGCTGATGTATATTTATCTCTAATGTATCCTAATGAAGTAGTTATAGTAACGTATTACACAAGAGATTCTCTACATTTACAGTAGGTTTAACCTGACAATAATACAAGAAACCAATGAGCACATATGTATCAGAACTGAACTGCCAAAGATGAGCAAAGCATCTGTTCTTCTAAACCCTTTGGAGCCATAAGAAAAAGAAACAGTATTCATGTGTAAAAGCCTGGATTGAACACCCAACTGAGCAACTGCAAAGCATGCTGGGATTGAACAAAACAATTCTCAAGGTAAAATGAGGACATGAACAGATGCAAGAAAACATGTGAGCAAGGTGACCGCAAAGTTTTACTCACAGAAGTTTGAATGAAATGATTTATTGGGATTTTTTTGCTTTAAGTAAACAAAACTAAAGCCTTTTTTGTAGGACATCTGAGGGGGATGGTGATAAACTGCATCCTATGGCAACAAGCGAAGTCGCCTACTGTGATTTTTACTAACCAACAGTACTGAGCCAAAGGTGGTAAACAAGCCAGCATTATAAAAGAGCAATGCATTTATTAGTCACTAGACCTATTGTTTTTCCTTCTCATTTACCCTCTCGAAGTTGTATTCAGAGTTATTCCTGCATGTTTGAGTAATCTTTATTCTCCTGTATTTAAGACGCCGTTGGTCCGATCTACTGCCACGTTTTCATCGCCGCCAGTACACGCTCACTGCTTTTTACTTACTTTGTTCTCCAGTTTTATTTTCCTAATTGATACTGATTCGGCAGCGTCATGTAGCCAAAAAAACGTCTGCTTGCTAGTGTAATCTGCAGCTATCCACTGGAGGGGTCAACAGCAGGCTTTGTTGTGATGGCTTCAACAGCGACGTAAAGGGAGGGAGTCGGCTTCTAATACCTCATTGGGCGCTGTGATTTTCCAACCCAGAAGTCAGTGGACTTGTTTCACCTTGTTTTCACCTTCAGGCCACTCCAAGCTCTTTACATCAAGGAACCGCTCACCCATTCGCTCACACGTTCATACACTAGTGTACGCAGACACTGGGGGCGAGGAGGGTTAAAGTGTCTTCCCCAAGGACACAACGGCAGCATTCATCTGTGGGAGCCGGAATCGCACCGCCAACCAATGATGCTTACGTCGAGAGCGGGATTCGAACCGCCAACCTTCGTATCGGTGGACAAACACTGAACTACTACCAACTGAACTACTGTCGCTCACTTATTGGGTCTTCAAGTTAAAATAACCACAACAGCCACACAGCAAACAGCTCTATGTGCCTATATTTAGCTTTATTTAGCTACAGTGGCTTACAATGATTTTCTTTGGTGCAAATACTGTCTTTTCTCAGATTTGAGGATTTTACTTTACCAAATTAGATTTAGACAAACCATACTGAGTTTGGGAAAAATTGGACACAGTAGCTCTGTAAATTGTAACAAATATAAAATAAAAAAAAAACAATTTCAAAACAGAATCACGCTACAAAAATTATAGTAGCAAAAATGCTGTAAACTCGTCAGATCAAATGCCGGACCGTCTCTCCCCTGGACCCTGATCTTGTCCTGGTTTGTGGTAACACAGAGAAACCGGCTGATTCAGATTCAATAGAAGCAGCCGGTGCCATTTTTAATCTATTTCTTTCTCGGCACCAGTCTGCAGCATTTTTTTTCTCATTTCTCGCAATGTCCAGCTGTTTTTGTCTGCTCCTTCATTTGTCACTTTGCACTGTACGCCTGCCTTGGTTTTAATCCTAGTTCCCGCCTCTCCTGCTCCTCCCCTCTTCTTCTCTCCTACTCTACCTTCCTCCTCCCTTCCTCCTCCCTTCCTCTCCTCCAATCCTCCCTCCTGTCCTCTTCTCATCCCCTCTTCCTCTCCCTCCCTTCTCTTCTCCTCCCAACTCCCCTCCTCTCACTTCCAACTCCCTCTCTCCCTTGCTCCTTTCCACCTCCCTTCTCATCCTTTTCTCCCTCCTCTCCTCGCGTCTCCTTTCTTCCTCCCTCTTCTCCTCCTTCCCTCCTCTTCTTTCTCCTCTTCCCCTCCTCCCGCCTCCTCCCTTCCTCCCTATCCTCCCCGTACTCTCCTCCTCCACCACCCCATCTCACCTTTCTCCTCTCCCTCCTGTCCTCTTCTCTACCCCTAATCTCCTTCTCTCCGCTCCTCTTCCTCCACAAACCCCTTTACTCTCCTCCCTCCTCTTCTCTCCTTCCTTTTCTCCTCCCTCCCTCCCTCCTCCTCCTCTTCCCCTCCTCTGTTCCCCTCCTTTCCTCTCCCTTCTCCCATCCTCCACCTACTCCTCTCCCCTATTCCTCCACCCCCCCTCCTCAAACCCTTCTCCCCTTTCCTTCCTTTTTTCCTCCCTCCCTCCTCTGTTCCCCTCCTTTCCTCTCCCCTTTCTCCCTCCTCCGCCTCCCCCCCCTCTCTGTTATGACGTGTTTAGCATTCAAGGCCTCTCATCGCTGCATCACACGCCTGTTTGTTTCAGCCAGAGCGGAGGAGAGAAGTAGAGATGCAATCCTCTAAGGACATAGTCAAATTTCTGCTATACGCTCCTCCGAGGGAGAGGGAGAGAAAGGGAGAGAAGAGAGAGAGAAAGCGAAAGAGAGAGGGTGGGGCAGTATAGGAAAGAGGAGAGAGCAGGGGGGTGGAGAGATAAGAGATAGTGAGGGAGGAAGAAGAAAGAGAGGGATTGAGGGAGAGGGTAGAGAGAGGGGAGGATTTAGAGATAAAAGAGAACAAAGAGAAAGAGGGGAAGGAGGGAGAGAGAGAAGAGAGAAGGGAAAGAAGGGGAATAGAGGGAGAAAGAATGAGATAGCGAGAGAGGGACGGAGGGGGTTTTGAGACATATAAGAGACAGAATAAAGCGAGAGAAAGAGAAGATGAGGGAGAGGAGAAAAAGAAGGGGGGATAGAGAGGAAGAAAAAAGAGATAGAAGAAGAGAGAGGGAAAAAGAACATAGAGTAAAGGAAAAGAGACACAGAAAGGGAGAAAGAGAGAAAGGGGTGGGGAGATGCGTTAAAGCTTAAAATGAACATCTATGTAGAAGATACTGCAGAGTGTTCACAGTGTTCATGAATATGTTAAAATATTGACCTGTAAAGAGCACAGAGGGGAGCGGCGGCTTTCAACCCCCCACCCACTCAATCAAACATACATGTAAGCTAACCAGTGTGTGCTACGCTATAAAAACATGCCACAGTACTGTTAAGTAGACTCATACCTAGCATACATTTGATGAGATACAAATGATGGAGGTGTGGTTTGTATTCACATTCACTCTGGTACATTTAAAGAACACAATTTAGATTTTGTAGCAGTCTATCAGCAGCCTTTGCTTCTCAACCAGTCAGCTCACCTCTGAAGTCATTCATGTAAAACTGCTAGCTCTCCCCTCCCTGCACCTTGCTGACAAAGCTTTTTCAAACCCATATCGCAGCAAATCAAAATCAAATCAAAATCAAGATCTAATCAAAATCAAAATGTCTTTATTTATCCGTTAGGAACTTCAATTGCAAACGGAGTGCCAGCGTAAGGAGAGACACAACACTGACATCCATAAGGTGAGGGAAGTTTATTTGTATAGCCCAATTCTACACAGAGCAATTCAAAGTGCTTTACA
Source organism: Periophthalmodon schlosseri (assembly GCA_000787095.1). Lineage (NCBI taxonomy): Eukaryota > Metazoa > Chordata > Actinopteri > Gobiiformes > Gobiidae > Periophthalmodon > Periophthalmodon schlosseri. Next base: position 14,171 of record KN470220.1, read on the forward strand.
GAATAAGACAGGCATTAAAATCACAATACAACAAATCAAAACATAAATAATCACTATAGAAGCGACAGTAGCTCAGTTGGTAGAGTGTTTGTTCACTGATCTGAAGAGCATTTCGAATCCCGCTCTCAACATAAACATCACTGGTAGACAGGTCAGATCCACTGACTCGCAAGTTGCCGGTGCGATTTTATCTTTTATTTTTTTCATAGTTTGGCTTATATCTTTACACTATTCTCTTAAGGCCTTCTATATTTGTTGAGTTTGCTGCAATCTCTCCCAGTAGCTTTTTGCACCAAAACTGTTGCACTTTGGAAACACTTACTGGCCTGTCTACATGATATACTCTTACCATTAGAGAAGACATTATGGTGGTTGTTTTACTTTAAATAGGCAATTGTGTTATATAATGCTCCTGGTTTCAAACTTTCTGTTTACCCAGAGTGTTTTCGAGTCACAGTATATATTTTCCTGCCAAAGTAATTATAAATGTAACACATCTCTTGTTAGATTAACTTGACCTTGCGCAGATGAGCAGCAAACACTTCTGCACAATGTAAAGTGGTGCTTTCTGTTTAAAAAATACAGTTCTATTTAAGTCACACCATCTGCTCAAAAAGGCATCAAGGTTTATGAGAAATATACATAAAGTACATTTTTAAAATATGGAGTTTAGAGTTGATAAATGATTGTGGTTTTTTTACTGATGGAAAAGAACAAAGGTAACTTTCCTGGTGCACAGTCCACCTGCTTGTCTCTATGGCAACGATAACACATTTTGAAGCATGATATATTGCTATAGAAATATACTGCGATAAATGATAATATTGAAACTACTTTATGCCGCTGACGCAATAACAGTAAAACAAGATAATCACAGTGGACTGTTGTTTAAATGTACAGTATCATTGTCCACATTCTGTGAGCCTCTCCACACACCTGACTAGTAACTTGGCAAAACCTGGCAAATATGGAGGTGCCACCTGCTTGTCTCCATGGAAAAAGAGAAATTTAACGCCATACTGTAGAACCTACTGGGCAAGGCAATAATATCTCCAGGGAAACAAGCAGGTGGCAGACCTTCCTTTAAAAAGGTTACATAGTGCACCTATTGCATAAAGAAAAATCATACTCTAATGGGATAGGGTTGTCAAAAGTATTTAAAATTAGATACTAAGCGTTAATAAAACTAATATAGAAACTAGATACTCATTTGAGCAAGTATTGATACTAGGGCTGTCAATAGATTTTTTTTTTTTTTCTTGTTGCTCACTTTATTAATGCCTTTATTTGTTAGCATAAATACTATCTACAAATGTCTTCTGGAAATAATATCTTATATCTCATCTAGGCCTAACTGTAATTATGTGAAGTAGTGACATTATATGTCTTTTTCATCAGTGTCGTGCGGTCAAGGCAAACAATGCCTGTCCTATAAAATCTAAAAATCTCTGCGTATCAAAAGTATAATTAAATAGTTACAAAGTATATCCAAATAATCCTGTTTTTCCTTCACTTCCGTCTGTTTGAAGCAAGGTTAAAGTCACGGTGTTCTTTAGTACACCCTACTGGTCACTGAGCAGACTGCATCAACCGCGGTTCTGACCGTCTCATTAACGTGTTGTTGTCCTCTACTACGGAGGCCATGCTGCGCCACACTCTCATGTGTGAGAGTGTTTTTATAACAGGAGAGGCTCAAACAGCGCTGAATAAACCCCATGGAGGAATCTGTCTAAAATAACTGGCTTTTAGCTTGACGTTTCTAGTGATTAGATGTTAGTTAGTAATACAGGCAGTCTTTTAATCAAACAGTGAGTTAGCCTCAGGGCTAGTTTGTGTGAAAAGCAGGACACAGCTGACAGCCCCAATCAATACTAAAAAAGTCACATTCATAGGACAAAAATGAACCTTTCCTGATTAGTTTTAGGATGATCTTGAGCTATATTAGAACAAGTATAAGAACAAGTGCAAGAACAAGTACAAGAACAAGACCATGGACCACTATGGAACTTACTGAACGAATGAGGGATTACATAGATAAGAAAGTACTATTATTTAATGTTGAAAATCACATTCTGTTGTCTAAAGAAAGACTCATTTTTATTATCATTGTGGTATCGGAATCGGTATTGAGTAGCGAGTCTATTCCTTAGAATCCAAATAGTTTGAAATGTTAGTATTGTTATATTATACACTATAACACTATATTGGGTACTTCCTCTCATCCCCTTTTACTTCCCCTTTTATTTTATTTTATTTTATCTAACTTTTTTGTAATAGACTAGGTTTGATGTTCCATATTAAAATCAAGATATTTTATTCATGTATTTTTTCACAGTTTCATGATTATGTGTAAAATGCCTTGTACCAGCCCCAAAGGTCTTACCATGTGAATGCTTCACCACTCCACACAAACACGCTTCCCCCGCAATTCATTACCCAGCCTTAAGAACCAATAAAACCATAATAACCGTAATATCGAGGTGTAATGTTAGCTGCCATTTGACTTGCCTCCAGGTCTTCTCCCATACAATTAACAGCTCATCAAATACGCCTTTATTTAGCCCCACCCCCACGCTAAATACAGGTCAACAAGCTAATGAATGGCCTTTACGCTCTCCGTGTTGGCGGTAAGTACTTTTAATCCAGCAATTATTAAAGGAAAGCTACGCAACAGGAACACTCCAATTAGCAGGGAATTACACATTAAGCATTCAGGAAGCATGTTTGCTGTACCTTGAAAAAATAAACAAAAACAAAAAAACTAGGTCAGATTAAAGCGCCTGTGGCAGGTTAGACTACACAGTACACTAAAACATCGTTATATTTAAAGGTACAGTATGTAACTTTCTGGAGGTGGGCCGTCACCTGCATGATTCCATGGAAATAGAAAGTTAAAACGTCGGAACATTGCCATGTTGTGGAAGATTATGGCCATAGGAACAACATTTTCACAAAAACAAGCAGGAGGAGGACCTCTTACAGGCCAACTAAGAGTCAGGTTTGTGGAGATGCAAGCCTGCGCACAGTAAGGATGCATGTTTTTCTAAGTTTTTCAGAGCAATTAACATAACCATAGTGGAATTTAAAAGAAAAAAACCCAAAACATTCTTTTATTTTAGTCTTTAGATTGATGTTCCCCTAAATTGGACATGGTGAAGTTTATCATTTTACTTTCTGGTTGGATATGGGCAGCAGATATGACATACAGAGGTAATTGTACCTCTGAGTTGGTTGTTGTTGGTTTGAATCCCAGTCATAAACACATAAACATAAACATCACTGATTCAGCAGTCCGATCCACTGACCCACAGGCTGGCGGTGCGATTCCAGCTCCCACAGATGAATGCTGTTGTTGTGTCCTTGGACAAGACACTTAACCCACCTTGCCTCCAGCGTCTGCGTACACTGGTGTATGAATGTGTGTGTAAAGCGCTTTGAGTCCCTTGAAGGCGCAAAAGTGCTATATAAAAATGTGGCCATTCCATAACTGTTACCTAGCAACCCCGATGTTAACGAGGGCCAAAACTTGTCTAATTTACACAATATTGTCAATTTTTTTTTAAATATCTAAATTGTCAGAAAATTATCCCTGCTTTTGGATGGAAATTGTGTATTGATTACAGAGTGGGAGGGATTCCTTTTTAGAACTCAGCTCTACTTCCTGTATTTTTCAACCTTTTATTGCCCAACCTTTCTTCACAACCTGCCACTTGACTGGTGTAAAAGTCTGATGAATATTTACCACATGTACTACTCCACAAAACCAACTCATAATTCGAAAAACATGAAAACCTGTCTGATGCACTTGAAAGTTGAAAGTTGCAGTTTCAAAATACACCAAAGAGTCTTTTACTCATCCCTAGATAGTTTTATTAACCTTAAGGGCAGAAAAACACCAAATAATGTTTAGAAACGTGGCAAAATATTAAAAAACAGCCACCCACGCAGATCCGGTTGGTAATTAAAAAGCATCAAGTAGCATGCAGGCAGAGGCCGTGTGAGGAGATATAAAGGTGGGAATTCTCCAAAGCCAAAAGCAAGCACTAATTACCTGTCAGTGGTAAGGAAAAACTGATTTAAAGTGATAAATACTGTCCTAAATGGTCTTTCCTGCATTAGTTGTATAAAGAGGGCAGTTTGAGAATAAATTGCAGCCACTAAACCAGGACAAGCTGCCAAGTGTTTGTATGATTTAGAGATAATTAGCGCCCGAATCCTTTAGCGACACAGTGGGATTAATGATTGTGATATTAGCGAAAGGTCAACCAGCACGTAGAGAGACGGAGCGCTTTATCAACAACACACTGCTTCAGATGTAGAGGCAGATTGTTAGAACTGTTGGTGCATTTCGTGTGTTTGAAATGGTCAGGAATATTGTTCACTATTATTATTCGCATCATGATGACCATTCGATCAAAGGTCACTTTAGGGATGTGCAGTTTATCACGACTGAATTGAAATCACAATTTGAGTTGGCACAATGGAACTCTAGAGGCTTACATGACATGACTTATATGTCAGAATAATGTCCCCATACTTGTGAGACTGACTGTTGGTGATTGAAGGAGACATGGTAAATGGTCATATTTTTGATCACATTTTTATATAGCGCTTTTCTACCTTCAAGTCACTCAAAGCGCTTTACATCAAGGAACTTCTATGACTTATGATAGATAAGTAACTATTAACTACTAAGTGTTGCATTCTTCCATTTATTTATTGCAGTTCATGTTTTTTTTTAACAATATTGTACATTTAGAATACTTTTCGGGAGATAATTGTGCTTTATGGTTTGGTTTCAATATTATCGTTTATAGTCTATATTACTTCAACTAAATATCGCACTTCAAACCACACACACATTCATACACCGGTGTATGCAGACACTAGGGGCGAAGTGGGTTAAGTGTTTTGCGGGGGCTGGAATCGCACCGCCAACCTGTTGATCAGTGGATCTGACGACTCAACCGATGATGTTTGTGTCGAGAGCGGGATTCAAAACGCTAACCTTCGGATTAGTGGACAAACGCTCTACCAATTGAGCTACTGTTGCCCCATTAGCTGATAGTTGAAGTAGTTGAAGTAGTTGTAGTAGTGGTAGTAGCTCAGTCGTCAAGATATGTTTGTCGTCTAGTCAGCGCAAAGGTTTTCGGTTCAAAACCCGGCACACCTATTCTGAGTTCAACCAGAGAAATGAGCACTTATGCAAAAGGCTTTCACTAAACCTTCAACAGACTGTCTTTAAAGGTGCACTATGTAACTTTTCAGCTGGATAGTCTTGCACCTTGTCTCCATGGAGATTGCTTTGGCTGGAATGCTCCACAGTATTGCATTCTTACTGTGAGCGGGAATGCCTCTCCACAGCTCTGACCTGTACCTTGGCCTGAGGGAACCACTTGCTTGTTCCCACGAAGAAGCAATAACACAAGCAGTTGGCTGACCTTCCCCAGAAAGTTACATAGTACACCTTTAACACCGTTACTCTCCACATAACATAACCTCACAGATGTCTGACAGCAGTTCTGCACATTTCTGAAGTGTTTTGTGGTGATCAAAAAGAGTTCTATGTTTTATGCAAACTACCATCTGCTCTGTAAGTGCAGCTCCAACCGCCTTGTTCAGGGCATTGCTTTCCCATTCGCACCTAATGGAAACAGTCAGTTTTCAAGTAGCACTCAACCTCCTCACCAAATCTCCCCCAAATGACTTTGAAGATGTAAAGAAGGGCCTGTATTATACTTAAGGCTTGAGCTACAGTGGGAGTTTGTGCGGTTAAATAAAGCTTTTGAAAATACCTGCTCTTACCCCAAATCTTCTCAGCCTTTGGTCCATGAGAACAGTGCATTTCTTTGGTTAAATATTTTTGTATGAAATCTCTGATGTTTTCCTTCACTTTGTATATTAAACTGTTTAAGGTGAGAACGTCAAGGTAATATGTAACTTTGTAAAAGAAGAAAGCTGGAATTTCTTCAGTGTTCTCTATGCTTTTATATGCATCCCTATTTGACTACACGGTGACTGTTATTCTCAAATTTGCAAAGGTATTTTAAGGCCCTGTCTGAGTTTTTCCTGTATTTGAGCAAAATGTGTTTTGCCCCAGTACATATATATTGTATAAGCAGCTCCTGAGGTCAAATCTAATCTAATCTAATTAGAAAGCATGTTATTGTCCAACAATCAGGAAGTGTGTGTTAGCATATTAGTTGTTAGCTTTACTGTCACAGCACAACTCCGCTCTGGTCTCTCAGAGTTGTGAAAAGCGCTTATTATCGCAGTGAGTAATTAGGATGCTCAGGTTGCACAGGGTAAGTGAGGAGTATCTTTGGGTTTAAAGGCGTTTAAAGGTGCTACGTGTAGTTACCGTCTCGTATCTCCGCAGTACATGTGTATCTTTGCGTTTAGGCACGTGCGATTTCATTTTCTCATTAGAGTAATTTCTTCGTGAATATGAATCAGAATAGACTTGTTAGTTCAATGTCCTTTTTAATGATCGCAGGGCAGGCTGGGGCGGGTCAGAGAAAGGCAAAATTGTCACTGCTCTCACTCGCCCTCACCGGCCGATGCTCCGCTCTGGCTGGATTAGTGACGTGGGACAGGAGAGCGCATGGACGGGAATGAGCAAAGATGAACAGAAATACTTATCTGGAAATACATTTGAAATTGCCTAAGGAATTACAGTGAAAATAATGTTTTAATTCAAAACTTGACGCCTTCGAATGTTGTCCACGTACGAGCAGGCACGAAGCTGAACAGCGTGAAGGAGCAGGCTGCCTGGTTGCTATAGTGATAGATTTATTGTAATCAAACTACACACAGCAGCTTTAAAATGAACTGTCCTGTTTTTCTTGTTTTTAAGTAAACAAATGAAAATATGATGGTTCAATTTCACAGCATTGTCGGCAGAGTTGGATTTGTTTCTATTGCCAGATAACCCCAAAGTGTCTGTCAGATTTGTTGACATTTTGAGGAAAGGGCAGGATTTCGGTCAAGGAAGAAAACCAATAGAATTTTGGTGAAGATTCAGAAGTTTTTAAAGGTTTCACTGACCCCATGTACAAATGAAAAAAAAAAATAAAATAAATAAAAACAGAAAAGGACTGAGAAAGACAGGACCAAAAAATCTATATATCACAAGCATCTTTTACATTTTTTGCTATGCTTTCACAATCACAATGGCAAGTTTTTTAAAGGTCATGTTTTGTTTCCCTTCTCAACTCTGCCTGGGGCAAATATACAGAGTCAAGGTGACCCCTCTAACGACCCTTAATCGCTCACAAAACACATTCACAGGCAAAATAGGTCAGTGAAGTGTCTGTCTATGATACAACCGTATGCAGAGGTCAGAGCTTGGATTTAACCACCAGCTTCCTAGTTATACAACAGTTACACAATGTCACAATATCAAATGTTAGTGACACACACATACACACACATACACACACACACACACACACAAGCACACGCACACACATACACAAGCCATATGGAGTTATCAGATTACTGAAATGCAATGTGATTTATCTCATTTTCTTTCTTATTGTTCACATCTGTGCAGGTTTTCACAATGAAAACTATGCAAAAATGGGCAAATCAAGACAAAATGTTAAAGATTGGAAGTTATTTTAAAGGTCCTATATTACGCAAAATTGACTCTTGTGAGCTCTAAGCCATGTTAGAACGCTGTTACTTCATCAAAAACATACCTGGAGTTGTGTTTTGTTTCATTCACGCATGTTTGAGTAACCCTTTATTATTAGTCTGTCTGCGTCTCCAAAGCACAAAACGCTCTGCTCCCACCTTGTGATGTCATGAAGCGGTAGTTTTCAAGTTAACAGCTCCTTTTACCTTTTGTTTAGTAGACATTGGAAATTCCAGGGCTGAAATTATCCACATGATTTTAGTGAAGGTGTATGGAGTTTAAAAAACACAGTGAAGCACTTTCTGTATTACAACATGACACACGGTGGAACTACAGACTGCATAAAGAAGTGAAGAGTGTGACGTCACCCATAGCGTTCGGCTCCAGTCAAATGAAGCGCATCGAGGCTAGCGGTTATAGGGGCGGATTTGGAGCCGAGTTCCATATTTGGAATTCCAACTGTGAGTATCAAAGCAACCAAAGACCCAATCCAGAGCGAGGCTGATGAAGGTAACGCCCCTTCCCACCCGCACCGCTGGCTTAGCACAGAGCAGGAGCTTAGCAACGCTGTCAATCAAACCTGTTGCTAACGCTAGCAGGAGTGACCTCGGGGAAAGAAGTCGTCTGATTTGTCTGTTATCAATGTTCATATCTTGATCTACGGACACAATAGTGAAATAAAAATACCAGGATAATGTAGAGCGGGTTAATATGAAAATTTAAGACCAAAAGAGAGAGAGAGAGAGAGAGAGAGAGAGAGAGAGGGGCGACAGTTTTCTAAAGTAAAGTGAATTGGAGCCAGAGTTGATTGAGCCGGAAGCGCAGCCCATGACCACTTCCTATTCGGAACAAGGCAGCTAGCTGGTTAGCTATGTCCATTTATATAATTATCCTTGTTATCTATTTTTACTGGCTAAACCACAGTCTCTTCGTCGAGTTTCTTATGTAAATACAGAAAAATGGCTGCACCATTGTCACCTAAATCTTTACACATCTAACTGATATAAATTTGGGCGTTTTCTGAGAGGTAGATCCATCTGTTTGTGTTATTTTCTATATCATTTGTGTGTGATGCCTGACAAGGAGCGGCTGTTTGGGGAAAGAGACAGAGAGGGATGACTAACAGCGCAGGGACTCGGGGACTGGAACTATAATACTGTTACTCCCAAGATTTATCGATGCCATTTTAAGCTCTTTTAGATTTGGACTTTTCTTTGCAAAGAGGCCGACTTCGACAGCAGTTCACCACATATACAACATCAGGACTGTTTAATAATGTAATATGTGCTGTTATGAGAGTAAAAGGGCAAACTGCAGCTCAGAGAATTAGATTAGGGCTGTCCAGACACCAGAAAGTACACGATTTCTATTGAATCTAATATCATTATACATGTACTTATCTGACCTTCTGCAAACTTGTGGTAAAAAGTACTCTTAACTTTCAGAGCAAGCTTGAATTTGGCCTCTGGTGCTGCCATGATACTAAAATTTCAAACTCAATTTCAATACTAAGGAATAGACTCTATATTACCATGCAGTCTTATATCTGTGTAATGCCCCAGTCGTCCAGTTGGGTGCCATAGTGGTCCATGTGCGTATGCTAGTCTGTGTGGTCTTATACTTGTTCTGTTACAGCTAAGAATCATTCTAAAGCTATTCGGGAAAGGTTAATTTCTGTCCTGTGAATGTGACTGTATCGATACTTGCTCAATTGAGAATCTAGTTTCAACACTAGTTTTAGTATCGATTAGTATCTGATTACTGTTGAGAACCGAAGTAGCCACAAATGATAAGGTAGCAGGTTCAATTCCCAGGCACAGTGGGGGAATGTTTAAGTTGCATTTGCATGTTGTTCTTGAGTCTGGGAGGGTTTCGTCGAAGTACCCACTTGGACGAAACCCTCTCTCTCAGATCCTCTAATCCACCAGATATTTTTGATCTTTCTAATGGCATTGATTGAATAATGGGTCAAATGCACATAGATAATGTCCTTAATTAAAATGGGAAAACAATTCTGCTCTTGATTTAGCTAAAGCGTTCACTGGAGAGCCCGCCACCTGCTTGTCACCATGGAGATGTTATTGCTTTGCCTGGAATGTTCCACAGTATTAAACATATATTTTAGCTTTCATTTATTCAATTGCAGTAGTTCTATTGCTCAAACATAAAAAAAAAACCAAAAAACATGAATTCTTACTGTGAAATGGGTGGTGTCACCTAATTGTCGCCATGGAGATAGACAAGCTTAATACAGTCCATACAGTTGGACTTTCTAGGCAAAGCAATAACATCTTCATGGAAACAAGGTGGTGGCGAACTCTTAGCTAGAAAAGTTATTATGTGCATCTTTAAATTCTAATTCTAATGAATGCCATTATACATATCTAATTGTAAAAAGCCTGTGTCATACCTGTAGGCCTCTCCTGGTGTGGTGCTGTTTATTCCAGCGTTTTTTGGCTCAGTGTCTCCTCAGCAGGGCCATATGCTCCATGCCTCTGTGCAGTTGGACCAGATCGGCTCTAAACTGTGCGCTCTGGTGCCAGGGACAGACAGGAGCGATCATTCACGCTCCCATAGTTTATGTGCAAGTGAGCGAGGCCAATTTATCACTATTAAGGAGAGTTTTCAAAAAGTTTAGCCAGACATTGTTCTTGCTAATAAGTAGCTGCTGAAAGACATGGCCAGGCAATGCGAAATTCACTTTTAAAATTTAATGTTTTAAGGCAGGCTGGAAAATCGATGTGTCAGTTAGGGTCGCCAGAAGTCGGTGAACATATAATGGTAATGGGTGTGGGATTAGCAAGTGATATTGCACAGTGGCAAAAGTGGTTAGCTCTCCGATCTCTCAAATAGGAGGTTGTGAGGTTAATCCAGGCCAGACAACTCTGCAAGTTACTCTTGGTCCTGAATTCTTCCTGCTACTTTCCAGTGACCTATACTGTTGAGTGTAAAATCATTTATCTGAATCGTTCCCTAGTTGATGTGTTTTAAAGGTCTTATCGTGAGAAATTGATTTGAGCTTTTAACCTTGTTCTAATGTTGTTTCTTTATCGCAAACATGCCTGAATTAATGTCTTCCGCACATTTAGTCTGTTTTCCATGACAGTGTGCTCTCTATTTGATCCATTCTTGAACCACATTGCAACATGTGGCCACCCATCTCCTGGTTAGGAGTATCCAACTGGAGGTTTTTGTGCATTTTTAGGTTGAAGGGTGAATACAGAACCACGGAAAGACTCTTTGCGTTGGCTGAGTAGCTAGAACTCACACTTCACATCAAGAAGGATCCGGGTTCGACTCCCAGACCACATGAGCCTTTCTGTATGGAGTTTTCATGTTTCCCCCTGTGTCTGGGTGGGTTTTCTCCGAGCACTCTAATTTCCCCCATCAACCCAAAACATGAAATACAAAATCCTGCAGCTAAAGTAGAGCAGATTAATCCTAGCTCAATATCTGGATATGGGTCCCCGGAGATGCAGCCAACTGCTCCTGAGAAGTTGCCCCAGTGGCACCTGGTCGAAGGATGGGTTAAATTCAGAGAATGTATTCCCTTCACGAGCGGTTGATAAAAAAGTATACCTTAACTGTCCAAAACTGTGCCACTTTGTATCATCATCTTTCCCAAATTGCCACTCAGCTGTACTTAAGATGGTGCAACTTTTACCAGAACACACATTGAAACAAGATATCTATCCCTGGCTCCTTCTATAAAACAGTATCATTATGTGGTAACTGCAGTGCACTGGGATCTGCTTACACTCTGTCCTCTGGTCTTTCAGTTGAGTCTTTGTGGAGCGGTATGTGATAACAAGCCCTGCAGCCTCCCCTGTATTCAACACACACACTGATGACTCACACAGGACACTGGGGGCGCATTACCTTGCTCCTAATTTAAGAAATGTATTTATTTTAACACAAAGTTTGCACTACGACCAGACACATCTCCAAGCAACAGTGTTTGTATTCAGATGATATCTTCAGGCTCTAAACAGCACGAATGGACCCTGCTTAGCCAAATGACTCACTGTTTTGCATTTATCCATTTATGTATATGCTTCTGTTTGTGTATATTGCCCATTTATTAGCATGTAGTTTGAGATATCACTAAAACACTACAGTTGGCCAATGCTAATTATGCTATACAACCAACGGGTTTCTAATCATGCACAATAAACGTGTTAGAATCCTTATGCTATGCCGATGTTATTGTATTATTTTAGTTGCATTTATTAAAAGGTCTTTACAAAATACGTGCATTCTTATCGTGAGCAGGTTAGCCTCTCCACAGATCTGACCTGTAACTAGACCTAGTAGCTTCATAGTGCCAATCTAATTACGAATGGTAGCTTTAAAAGTTTAAAGCTACCATTCGTAATTAGATTGGCCGACCCAGCCCCGTTGTATTCTCGCATACCACCACTAGATGCTATCTACATTACTGCTGTTTGATAGCGCGCCAGCTTTGGTCTGACAGAAGAAGACCAGAGAGCACAGATGAGTCTGAGCAAAGGCCAGGTGAAGGGAGGGGGAACAGGTTTCACATCTGAAAAAAATCAAATAAACTTACAGATAGCTTTAAGAAGGTCTAGAATAGAGATGAGTGCTGTGGTTTGCGATCATAATAGCAGAGATTGAACCAGCAATCTTTAGAACAGTGAGGAATCTCTCTGCTGAGCTCTGTTGGGCTACGGCTGCCCCATTACAACACAACAACTATACCGCAATTTAAATAATATCCAACAGCATGACCTTTATCTATTATGCAATCATACAGTAGATCCAGTGCTGCTCCTCTCCCTCCCACATGACCTGACAGGGCAGTGCTGGAGGAAGATTTAGTGCGGTGAACACAGCTTTAGCCGATTACAGCGCATTTATAGTCAGTCACTTTAGACTCCCTCAACAATTAGTGTTTAAGTGGAGCGGGCAGAGGGGGGCAGAGGGGCACGCAGGGACTGAAGAGGAGGAGCAGAGGAGGAAGAGAGCCGTGAAGGTGTGAGCGCGAGAGCCGTCACGGGACAAGGAAGAAGGGAGCGAGCGTGTGGAGATGGAAATGGGATTAGGTACTGTCATAGACGAAACCGACAAGAAAGACCATAAATAATGCCGTTGTTTGGATAGGGTTTTGGTAAGGATCACATATTTAAAATGATTTAAAATTTAAAATCTTATTCTAGATTGAAGCTCCTCAGTGTTTTTAAAGATCATAACCCTCCATCAGACCAAAAATGATCTCCATGTGCGGCAAACCGACACTGACATTACCAGGTATTGTTATTAGATGATTATGATTCAAGCTGCTTCGCTCCTCAGTGCACCACTAACCGCCAGGCCAAGTTACAAGTCAGATCTATGGAGAAGCAAGGCCACAAATAGTAATATTGAAGAATAAGGATTTTTTTAGCAAAACTTGTAACTGAATAATTCCAAGATAAGTTAGATTTTAATGTAATTTAATAATAACTAGGTTTTAATATCATACTTAAGTAACGCTTGTCCTCCGATCTGAAAATTGGCGGTTGAAACCTCGCGCTCGACATAAACATCATCCACTGACTCACAGGTTGGTGGTGCGATTCCAGCTTTCAAAAATGAACTCTGTCGTTGTGTCCTTGGCCAAGACACCCCCTCGCCCCCAGTGCACTGTGTATGGGTGTGTGTGTGAATGGGTGAGTGGTTCCTTGATGTAAAGCGCTTTGAGTGCCTTGAAGGTGGAAAAGCGCTATATAAAAATGCGACCAGTTTCCATGCACAAGGGAAATTATACTTGGACATATATTATATCTTTAAGATAGTAGTGAGGAAACCATTCATCTTCCCGACTTTGCTCAGCTGTTTGTCACCTGCTGTCTATGGAGGTAGATACGTTTATTAGCATACAGTGGAACTTTAAAGGCAAAACAATAGCATCTCCATGAACACAAGCAGGTGGCGGACCATCCCCCCTACATAGTGCACCTGTAAAATCCATGTCATTTATACTACACTATCTGGTTCCATCATTACTTAAATCAACGGAGTATAATTCTCGGTGAAGGGGTCAACTATAGTTAGCAAATCAATTTAAATCCTGCAGTTACTTAAGCACTATACAATACATTAGATTAGCATATTCCACTGTCTTTTCTTCCATTGTCTTCCACATTATCTCCAGCTCTACAATTACCATTAGCAAATGTCTTTATACTCTTGCGGTGCAGGTGAGGAAGTTATGAGTGGTTTTCTGAGCAGACGATTTCCCCTTCTCCTCATTTATTGTACAGCGCGGCGGAAAGCTTTTAAACGCACCATTTAGTCTTGAGCTCCAAGAATTACACAGACACAGCCATTCGTTAGACTTCACCTCTAGAGAAAGTAATTAGGGAGATTTTTGATGAGAGAAACTGCAAGGGTAACTTTCAAGAGATAGAGGGTAGAGTTTTGACTCAGCGACAATTATACGGAATAGTTACAAGCATTTATTGATTTGTTAAAGCAACATTGCTGTAACTTTCTGGTGAAGAGCACGCCACTTGCATGACTCCATGGAGACAGAAAGTGAAAGCCATACTTTCGAACTAGGGATGTCACGATATTTTTCAGTTACGATTATTGTGATGAAAAATGTTGCGATTTTATGAATATTCAAAAAAGGAAACTAACATCACTGTTTCTTCTGGCTGCAGAGGCTTGGCGTGGCGGTGCTGATAATTGAATGTCACATGACTGGAGTCTGATTATGTAGCCTAATTGTACGGAAGCGTAGAACTGCCACGTGGATTAAACATTTGTACAGGCTTGTTCGTTATTACAGGAAAATAAGAAGTTAAAACAAGAACATTTTCTCGTTAAATCATAATCATCACAGGTCATAACGGCTTCAGTTTTACATTTTAATGGCATCAGTTACTCGTTTTAACATGAAAAGTTTCATGTTTTAATGACATCAGCGCCAGTCACTTTAAGCAGGTCTGAATATGTGATCTGTATAATCTGTAACACTGTGCAGGGGAAGAACCCATAATGTAACATTTTAATGAGAAAATGTTCTCGTTTTAACTTAATACTTTCTCGTAATAACGAATAAAGCCTGTAAATATTTAATTAATCCACGTTTGTCAGTTCTGCCTTGCCGTATAATTACCATTTATGGGTTTATAACTACATTAAAATATTGAGCCTCCTTATAATGTTCACCAAATTGCTGCATTGCCCTGTTTAAGCATTCAACTTAAAACAAAAAATAAAACAAAACATAGGAAAATAAGGAATTATAAAGCTTTTGAAATTGATTTAAATTCAACTCGTGATTATTTGGGTCTGGCTCTTTAATGCAAACAAGTTGTGGCTGAAGTTGGCACATTCGCTTTTTTCCTCTCTGCTGACAACAAGACAACAAAACAAACCACGGAGCTAATCATTCAAAGTAGCTCTGATATCCCATCCATCTCTCCTCTGTCTTACTGTGGAACATTCCCCGTGAAGATAAAGATGTTTTATGCCATACTGTGGAACATTCCAGGCTATTCATGGTCTAAGGTTCCTGTTGCAACAATCTGAGGACTTTTTCCAATTCAAAAGATATAACATTTTGTAAACTGTTAATGGCTATGGCAACGGTCCTAATTTTTTTTCATTTTGAAACCCATGGATAAGTGACAACACCTCTACGGAGACAAGCAGTTATGAGTCAAGTCTGCTGAGAAGCAAGCATGCTCACATTACAATTGTACGTTTTTTGGTTGAAACATGGTTGGGCTTTTAGTATAGATTTCTTAGACCTTGTTAACTTACACATTTAAAATCTTATTAATCCATATGTATTTTACAAAACTGTTTTCTCATTTTAGTAGTTAGAGCATTCATCCAAAAGTAACTCCAGCCTCAGTCCAGAGCAGATGTTGTGGAAAGCTCAAGTGTAGAGTTGTGCCTCAGAATACCGGTATCTGTTGGGAATGGAGGGCAACTGTTTCTAAAGACTAGAAACAACAAAAAGCCGAAATCTATCTGAGCAAATCGGATCTCTGCACTGGCTCCACTCACAGAAGCAGCAGGATTTGTGCATTAGTCACACATGAGAGATATGCTGATAACAACCATGTCTCAGAACAGAAATAGAAACAACCTAATCTTAAATGCCCCATAATATGCCAACACGACTTTGAGGTTTGAACTATAAAATAATGTTGTAATGAACTGGAAATTGGGTTAGTCTAATGAGGTTGATCTGGTCTTCCGTTAATTTATTTTAATAGGTTCTTGTTTTGTTTTCATATCTGACAGTTTCGACTGCTCACTAGCGGTCGAAACTCCTTCTCGTGGTCACGTGACGTTGCTGTAATGTGTCCGGTCAGCTGATTTAAACAGGTTTTGGCGCTATCTTTCTACCAGTGGAAGCGGGACGACAGCGCCATCTGCAGTCCGACTTCTTCAGGACAATATCCCAGGTTTAAACATGTCCCCCTCGTCCCGGTTTAAACATGTCACAGCAACATCATGTGACCGCTCTGAGGAAGACCGCTAGTGAGCAGTCGGGTATGAAAACAAACTAACCCTTGGTCTGAAAAAAATAATCTATTAAAAGAAAATCGAAACTGGGTTTTTATTTCATTTATACATTTTAGTAAACAAGCATTTTAAGACTGTCACTCACACCAGAAGTCAAAACTTTACATTCAAGCTTGTGAGATCATTAAAAGGCAGTACAAGAAGTGCTTCTCTATGTTTATAAAGTCCATGCACCTTCACCAGACTCATTCTGGTCATTTCAGAGCCATTGTTTTAGCCTAATTTGAACTGCTTCTCTCCTCCACTACATCAATACTTAATTACGCTGTACAATGCGAAATATCAATTCTAAAAGGCCAAAGGAGCTGCCTCGGACCTGATTTTTATTTTCTCTAGTTCAGGTAGTTGCCATTTAGTGTAATGTAAAGCAGATATTTGAGAAACAATTGGACTGAATACCACTTATGCCTTTTAAAAGCCATTTTATTAGACGCAAACCAGATAGACTCAACTACCAGGAAAACTATGTCATGTGCAATGAAGAGCATTGATGAATGAGAACCACATGGAAACAACAATGTGTTTGTCTGCCATGGTTCAACATCTAAACAGGAAAAGGGACTAGGGTGGTTGAAATAATACAAGTTCTTCATTCACAGTTCAGAATTGGGTAAAGGGAATTCCAAAAACACTACAATAATACAATGAATGGTTTTAAGTACAGATCGACCGATATGGGTATTTTCATGGCCGATGCCGATACCGACTGTTTAGAATACAGAGCAACTGATAGCCGATAACCTCTGCCGATATTTTTGCGCCGTTATATAGGGCCGATTTAGATTATTTTC
>KN470221.1:0-12740 GCA_000787095.1 Periophthalmodon schlosseri
AAGAAGAAGAAGAAGAAGAAGACATTTTATTCATATTGCACTTTACATTCAGGTGCTAAGGTTTTCATTTGTGTTGAGAGCCTGATGTGTCTGTGTAATCTGTATCATGTGTTGTCTTCATTTGAAGGTTAATGCAGTGCTGTGATCCCTTTTGCAAACACATTTACCCAAACCTTTATAGTCTAAAAAGAGCATATTTTTAAAATGATCATTGTGGTATTGAAATTGGTATAAAGAATCAAGCCTAGCATCGAAATCAGGTTTGAAATTTTTGTCTCTAGTCTAAAGTCATTCTGGTCCAACCCCGGGATATGACCGTGGCTGCGTCCGAATGTCCACGTTATTCCCTCCTTAGGGCACTATTTAGGGGTCACACCATTTTTAGTGGTGTCTGAATGTCCCGTTAGTGAAAAAGTAATGTGCTCAATGTTTCCCACGTTGCACATGGAGTCGTAAAAATAACAATGCGGTAACAGGTGTTTAACTGGACACAACACGACTGAATGAAGTAGATAGAAGCACTGTCTTATGGCACTGTTGATCCTGATTATGAATAAAACACTGTTAAAAAAAACTGTTGCTGTGTAAAGTTGCTAGCATTATGTTAGCTTGAACTGTTAAAAGAGCAATAATTTTCACATCTCAGACAAAAAAATAATCCAGTTGGTTTACGTGAGATTTAGTTTGACAAAAACATGTATGATTATTATTAGTCCATAAAGACTTGTGCCAGTCCAATCTAATCATTATTTATGACACAAATCAAGTTTTATCAGTGTTTAGACTTAAGACATTTTTTCACCCAGACCCAGAGTCATGTGACCCGAAAGCAGTGAGCTACGTGTCCGAATCTCTCTGTGAATGAGGCTCTATAGAGTCCTCTAAAGAGTGTAGCGCTATGGACGAAATGAGGGGTTAGGGGCTTGGAGAGACATTCAGACACAGCCTATATCTACAAACTCAGTTAAAACATACCTAAAAACATTTTAAACTTTTATTGCAACTGGTCTACCGTTACCCTAATACCATTTGAACTTTTGAGATTCTCTTTGTGTCCGTTCTTTGGCTCTCTCGTTCTTTTCTCAGCGTGTGGAGGGACAGACACAGAACGCTCTTAATAATAGATGAGTCTATTTGGGACAGTGCCCAGACTTGACCGCAGGCAGCAGCTCGTAATATTTCAACAACAACAAAGTGGCGAATCTGGACCAGGCTGTGTCCAGGGTTCACACATGGAAGCTAATGATGCTAGCAATCAGCGGGGACACCAGTGCTAGCTAGCCTCACGCCAAAGAAACAAGCAAAAGCTGCAGGAAAATGACCCTTGTTCAAAAGATGTCACTGAATACGAGAGTGGTGCTGAGGTTTTTGTTGTGTTTTAGGTTGTGTTAAAGGTGCACTATGTTACTTTTCTTCTCCTTTCCATGGGAATGTTATTGCTTTGCCTGGAATGTTCCACAATATGATTTTAAACATAGCTATCTCCATGGAGACGATCTCTAGGCTAAGTTACAAGTCAGACCTGTGGAGCGTCAACCCTGCTGACAACAAGAATGCAAATTTTTAAGGCATTTTTGGCAATAAAACACTTTTGAATATCATTCCAGGAAAAGCAATAGTATCTCCACAAAGACAAGCAGATGGCAGACCCTCCACCAGAAAAGTTACAATGTTACATTTAAATTCTTGACAAAGTTTGCATGTTCTCCTTATGTCTGATTGATGCCCTATGGTTTCCTCCATCAACTTGTTTTAGGTCAAATGAAATAATCTAATCATGTTTTACATTCAGGAAAAGTTGTGATTTTCGACATCTGCGATAGACCAAGCCCTACTTGTTCTTAGAAATACTCCACTAAATCAATTAATGAACTAAATTCCCCTACATCTGTACTGAGTAACTACGGCTGCTCAGATTGCAAAAATTGCTAATTGCGATTTCTCTGCAATTGGATTTTTGATTTGTTTTTAACATGAAAATTCAATTCACATTTTTAACCAATCCTGAAGCCTGAACCATTTGAGAGAAGACTGAAATCTGAACAACAACTAACAAAAATCAAATTCATTTTAGAAGACGTTTGTAGAAGTCTGAACTACAGGGTTGGCAGATTCTATACCATTATCATTAGACCTCATGGACACACAGGGACATTATTTTACTTAAATACTTTTACTATTTACCAAATATAGCTTATGTATGCTTTGCAGGGTTGTCAAAAGTATTGAAAATCACATGCTGACCGATACTAAAACTAGCACTGAAACTAGATACTCATTTGAACGGGTATCGATACTAAAAATTCGCCGGACAGAAATGAACTTTTCCTGAATATCCTTAGAATGATCTTGAGCTGTATCAGAACAAATATAAGACACATAGACTAGTAAACGCCCATGGACCACTATGGAACCTACCTGGACCACTGAGGGATTACACAGATATAAGGCCACATGGGAATAGAAAACAAAATACTACCATTTAATGCTGAAAATCACATTCTATTGTCTAAAGAGAGTTTTTTTGTTTTTTTTATTATCATTGTGATATCGGAATTGGTCTATTCATTAGTATCGAAGTTGAGTTTGAAATTTTAGAGGTAAAAACCGCATGTATAGAGTGTGTGGAATAAGTCGTCATTTGCGTCCTCTCCCAAATCTCTTTCTGAACTAAAGTCGCAGAATCCTCCTTTAATGATTCCCTGCAGCCTCCTTTGTAATGCGCTCTCAGTGCATCTGAACCAGACTGCTGCTAATGAGGCTAATAAAGCGCTAGCTACAGGGCGCGCCGACCGGACCCGTGGCCTACTTCACGGCCACGAGAACGCTGCCCCTTA
The DNA here is from genome assembly GCA_000787095.1 of Periophthalmodon schlosseri. Lineage (NCBI taxonomy): Eukaryota > Metazoa > Chordata > Actinopteri > Gobiiformes > Gobiidae > Periophthalmodon > Periophthalmodon schlosseri. The sequence continues at coordinate 2,838 of KN470221.1, forward strand.
TGGGAACAAATGACCCGTGCGTTGTTTACCTGCTTGCCCTTTTTAAATATTAGGCCTTAATTATCCAAGCTGCTATTTCCACTGTTAATTTGCCCGCTGACACCCTTTTCTATTATGGTCTGTTTATACCAGGAGACAGTTCTAATGAGAGGGGGGAGGTTAGCACGAGATCTGATGTATTGTTTTTCATTTGTACAATTAAAAACATATTAGAGGATTATGCATGGGTCTAGTTTTGGTGCTAAAACGTCCTCTAGGGTTCTTTATAAAGGTAAATCCCAGGTTTAAAATGGCGGTGTCATCATTATGTTGACTTGGCTGCTAATATCTTCTAAGTCGTCCCGACTGTAATGTATAAAAGGTTTAAAGTGGCTCCCAGAAGATGAGTTATTAACTGATATAATGGGTTAAGTTGAATATACAATTGAATGTATGGCACTTTCCACTTTCCATCAGATCTCTGTATATGTGGCCACACCAGCTTATCAAAGCCTGATCTCGTCAGATCTGAGAAGCTAAGCAAGGCCTGGTTAGTACTTGGATAGGACCACAGTGGGGCGCTAGTGGCAAAACTGTTGTTGTGTCCTTTGGCAAGGCACCACAACCACATTGCCTAGTATGAAAATGGTGTGTGAGTGTTGGTGGTGGTCCGAGGGGCCGATGGTGCAGATTGGCAGCCTCACTTCCATCAGTCTGTCCCAGGGCAGCTGTGGCTACAATAGCTTACCACCACCGAGTGTATATTGTGTTATTTCCATATTGAAGTTGTCTTGCATAATTTAGTAGTTACTCTGGAAACAAAAAATGATTAGCAGTACAATCAGACAGTGCACATTATTGTTGTGTCCTTAGGCAAAACACCTCTGTGCTTGGGTATTATTGTGTTTGAGTGACTGGGATTGGCATTGGCCAGAAAAGCCATTGGCTCAGATTCACTGCCGAGTTGGTCCCTTTTAAACTGGGGAATCAGAACAATGAAATACAAGCTAATCTGCAGCCAACTCAGTACACGTCCAAACGTATATTATTTCCCTGCTTGCTTCCAGCGCAGTTGAATGCCTCTCCTGCCTCAGGGTTCAGTGGGTTCATAGATCTGGGAGATTCATATCGTGGCCCTCCAAGTCCTGCAGGTATTTAAGATTTTCTGTTCAAATTGGACAAGGTCAGAGATGTGTTTTCCCGGTGTTAATGCGATTGTATTACAGACTTAACCTGTAGTTCTCAAAATGTGGTGGGGGGAGATGAAAGGTAAATATGGGAATGGCACCATAGATTGTTTAAAAAAGTGGACTAAGCGAGTGTGACATCACCCATAGCATTAGGCTCCAATCAAATGAAGCTCAGCAGGGCTATCAGTTACAGGGGCCAATTTGGAGCAAAGTTCCATATTTGTAATTCTGACCACGAGTATCATAGCAACCAAACAGCCAATCCGGAGCGAGGTTGTTTAAGTTAAGGCCCCTTTCCATCCGCACTGCTGGTTTAGTAGCAAGTGGGTGCTTAGCAACACTGTCAGTGAAACCTGTTGCTAACGCTAGCGGGAGCGACCTCAGAGAATGAAGGCACCTGATTTGTCTGTTATTAATGTTCATATCTTGAGTTACAGACACAATAGTGAAATAAAAACACCAGGATCATGTAGAGCGGGTTAATACAAACATTTTAAGACCAAAATTACGAGGCTCACTGCAGCAGTTACAGAGAGAGGGGCGAGAGTTTTCTAATGCAAAGTGAATTGGAATGCTGCGGCTAGCAGGCTAGCTATGTCCATTTATATATACAGTCTATGAGTGGCACACAAAGAAAAAACATGACCTGAAGAAGATCCACTGATCCAAACAATGTCACTCTGTTAAATGCAGGGAGTGGCTCAGTGGTTTGAGCAATGTTCCCCCAACCTGAAGGTCTGAGGGTCGATTCTACCTCGGACCAAGTTCTATCACTGTGTCCTTAGGCAAAACACTTCATCCACATTGCCTAGTTTGAAAGTAGTGTGTGCGTGAATGATTGGTGGTGGTCGGAGGGGCCGATGTTGCAGATTGGAGTCAATGAATAATGACTATAATGTAGCACTTCGACAAGCCTGTAAAGCGCATTACAAGTGTAAGGCATTATTATTATTATTATTATTATTATTATTATTATTGCACTTCTTATTAGTGGCAGATGAATTCCCAAATCATAGTCAGAGCCTCTTATTGTCCATAATAGTTCTGCAACCTTATACTGTGTTATACCTGCACAGTTTTATGTTAGATTTAAGTCTGTTTTCCAGTCTAGTTGTTGTTTATTTTGGTGTTTCAGTGCATATTTTTCTTCTCCTGCGGTTCTTTAACTGTGCACTGCAACACTGGAATTTCCCCATTGTCAGGCAAATAAAGTCTTTTAACTTTCAAATATTATCAGAATTGAGTTGATTTAATTCACATTTTAGTCCTTTGAGTTAGTTTTTTAAAACTAAGTACTATTTACTGTTTAAAACTGCTCTACCATCTTCCCTTTTAGACCTAGTCTTTAGACCTCAGTAGAATAAACCTGTTTTAGACCAGGCTTAGATTTGGTAGTACTTGGATCCTCAAATATTTTCTTCTTCTCCAATATCTCCAATACCATACGACGATGTGAGTCTGGTCGCCATTCACCGATGACTGGTGGCCGTGATTGACAGGTGGATTAGCTAATCAGGGACATGCATGTCCGTTGGTATCAAAACAAATATGGCTCTTTACAAAAGAAAATGAAAGGCTATAAATATCACAGGAGACTGAAAAATACAGTGGATTTCTGCAGAATCAATAAGTGATGCACTAAACTCTGTTCATCTAAGGGGAGAGAAATGTCATTGTGTTCAAAATAATGGGTGACCAATAAGATCCTTTGTTTCACATGCATCACTAAAATAAACACTTCTGATTGAACGATGATATTTGGTCCTGTCTTGTGGTGCGACGTGATGGTGGCCAGACTGGACTTGTGAGGCAACTTAACTATACCTTTTTTCCTTTTTCTTTTTCTTCTTATAATGTCTAGTATTTGCTGAGCACTTATCAGACTGGGTGTGCCACTGCCCAATAACACCTCCACATAGACCTCCAGTACACATCTGTTTGTACAGTGCATTCTCCAGATACGATATTCCAGTGTGAGGTGAAGTGTAGATATGTCACTCCATCGCCGTGGAGATGGCTAAAGCACATTAGGTGTGACCCACGCTCAGAAGGTGAGACCATCCCCTCCCTATTGTCTTACATTTGGACTCCAGCTCAGGCCTTAATCAAATCCAGAAGCAATCAATAGCACAGCTCCAATGGACACTTGTGTATGCCCTTGGAACATTAGAAGTGCTACGAAATGATACAGGAGGGAGAGAGGGAGGAGAGACAGAAGAGGGGGAGGGAGAATGGGGGGTGGGGTAGAGGGAAGACGAGAGGGAGGAAGAAAGGTGAGAGAGAGACAGTAGGAGAGTGAGAGAGTAGGAGAGTTTGCGTGAGCGAGAGTGAAATGGGAACTAAGAGAAGAGGAGAGGGCGAAAGAGGGGTCAAGAGAGTGAAAGAGAGATAAAGAGAGGCGAGGCAGAGAGGAAGGGACAGAGAGTGAGAGAGAGAAGGCAGATGAGGTATGAGGGTGACAGGGATAAAGACAGCGAGAGAGAGGAAGACGGAGAAAGGAAAGAAATAGGGGAGAGGGAGAGAGTGGGCAGGAAGGGAGAGATGAGAAGGGAGAGAAAATAAAAACATGAAAGAGGATAGATAAGAGATAAAGGGGAGAGAGAGAGGGATGAGAGAATAAGAAATAGTAGATAAAGAATAACAAAAAGAGAGGGGGGAGAAAAGAGAAATAGATAAGAAGGAGAGGTAGAGGAGAGAAAGGGGAGAGAGAGATGTGAAGACGAGAGAGAGCAGGAGAAAAAGGATGAGAGACAGAGAGAGACAGGGAGAGGGAGTGAAAGAACGAAAGATAGAGAGAAGACAGAGAGCAGGAGAGGAGGGGAGAGAGGGGAAGAGGAGGGAGCCACTTTGGAAGCATGATGGCGGACAATAAGATTAACCTCCCCATCCTCTGCCTACCCGGATATCTAATGTCACCGGCTTATCTCCGCAACGCTCAATCAACCTACACAAACCCAGTCCATAAACACCTCACGGGCCACTCCAACATGGCCGCTCCGTTTCCTGTTCACTCGCTCGGAAAAGCCGGATCGATCTGGGTTTGGAGAGATCGCGGACAGAGACAGAGCAGAGGAACAATAGGCAGTAATACAAGACCTGTCCAATTGTCCCCAATCAAACACGTTGTAATTACACACCCTAAAGTGCTGAGATTTGTAAGCAACGGAAGTACATGGGAATACTATAGGGAGGGACTGAGGAAGCTAACAACAAGCTAATAAGACCAAATGTTGTCAGATAATTATAAAAGTATATATTCAACTGCAGTCTGAAAAAAAGTGTTCTTATAATTCTACTTTAACCATGAGTGCTTTTAAATTAGTGAAAGACGTGTAGTGCAGTGTGCAAAATAGATGTTAAAGGTAAATAAAGGTACAGTGTGTAACTTTCTGGAGATGGCATGTCACCTGCATGATTCCATGGAAATACAAAGTTAAAACCATAGTTTGGAACATTCTCCATGGAAATAGATGATTTTATGCCATTCTGTGGAAGGTCATAACCAAAGGAACAACATTTCCAACAAGCAAGTAAAGGGCCATCTCCAGGCCAAATAAGAGTCAGGTTTGCGCTTGGCTTCAGTCAAATGAAGCTCATCGAGGCTAGTAGTTACAGGGGCCAATTTAGAGCCGAGTTCCAGAATTACCGGCCACCTCACTGTTTTAGCACTGAGCAGGCACTTAGCAAAGCTGTCAATCAAACCTGTCTGTTATTAATGTTCATATTTTGATTTACAGACACAATAGTGAAATAAAAATACCAGGATCATGTAGGGTGGGTTAATACAAACATTTTAAGATCAAAATGATGGAGCTCACTGCAGCAGTTACAGAGAGAGGGGTAACAGTTTTCCAATGTAAAGTGAATTGGAGCCGATGGAGTCGATGGAGCCAGAAGCGCGCCCATGATCACTTCCTATATGGAACGCAGCGGCTAGCAGGTTAGCTATGTCCATTTATATATATAGCCTATGGTATAGACGCAAGTTTTGTTTTGTTTTTGTTTTTGTTTTTTTCAGTGCAATAAAAAAACAGCAACTATGAAAAAGCTACACAAGTACAAAATTCATGCATTTTTGGAACAGACCTACCAAAAGTAAGAGTGAAAAAATAACACTGATTAGTTGTCAGGGTCCTTCTCAAGATGGCCGCTCCGGTTTTGTTTGTTTTTGTTTTTGTTTTTTTCAGTGCAATAAAAAAACAGCAACTATGAAAAAGCTACACAAGTACAAAATTCATGCATTTTTGGAACAGACCTACCAAAAGTAAGAGTGAAAAAATAACACTGATTAGTTGTCAGGGTCCTTCTCAAGATGGCCGCTCCATTTTCTGTTCATTCAAACATTTCAGATGACTCTGCATTGTCTAAAAGATCGAAGAATGTGGCTCTCTAATATTCTCCAGCCATCACTCATCACACAATCATGTTTAAATTTTCATGTAAGAAAAAATGGTCTTGCTTATAGACACAATGGAAGAATGAGATAGCTAGACTGGGAATTGAACTGCCAACCTTCATGACAAAGAATGAATACAATTTTACAAGCAGGTGCAGAGCTGGTATATTGGTGCTGTAATAAAGGTATACTTATGTGAAGGTGACTGTGCCTTGAGATGGACCGCTGCAGAGTGCTGTATGACAATTGTTTTGGCCTGGGACAAAACGACAGAATGACAGAGGGAGAGATGAGAGGTGGAGAAGGAGAGAGGGGGACAGGGGAGAGAGGGGAGAGGGAGATGTGGAGAGAGGGGGACAGGGGAAGTAGAGAAGGAGAGAGGGGGATGTAGAGAGAGGGGGAGAGGGCAGGTAGAATAGGAGAGGGGGATGTGGAGAGAGAGGAACAGGGGAGGTAGAGAGGGAGAGAGGGCAGGTAGAGAAGGAGAGAGGGAGAGGTGGAGAGAGGGGGACAGGGGAGATAGAGAGGAGAGAGGGGAATGTGGAAAGAGGGGAACGTGAAGTAGAGAAGGAGAGAGGGGAGAGGCGGATATGGAGAGAGGGGGACAGGGGAGGTAGAGAGGGGAGAGGGGGATCTGGACAGGTGGAGAAGTGGAGAGGCGGATGATCCGTGTGGATATCAAACAGCTCTCAGGGTAGAACCAAGGGATGGAGGGGAGAGAGAAAATGGGTAGAGGAGAATATGAGAGAGGAGAGAGACGGCAAGAGGAGAGAGGATGAAGACAGGAGTGAGAAAAGAGGGGTCAGAGGGAATAAGAGAGGGAGGAGGAGGCGAGAGAGATAAATATAAAAAGAAGGAAAGAAGAAAGGAAGAGTGGGAAATGAAAGAGAGGGAGAGAGAGTGAGACAGAGGGAGATAGGAGAATGGAGAGGGAAGATAGATAAGTAAAGAGAGAGAGAGAGAGAGAAGAGACAGTAGAGTCTGGAATTGTCCTTCCTGTCCCCCGCAGTTCCTCATTTCCTCCAGGAGCTCTGCAGAAGCTGAGTCTGATCCACACATGGGCTGGAGAGGAGGACACAACTGAATACTGGATCCACCACATCTCATCTGGTCTAATTTTCACCCAAACAATGTGATAAAATAGTTTTAAAGCACAACTGCGTAACTTTTTAGCCAAAAAATGCATTAAAATAAAGGTATATTCACTACCAGTCAAACTACTTTTTTTTTTTATTCAAATCCTCAAAGTGTCCGGCCTTTGCTCTGACGAAAAATACTTAATTGAATTATTAGAGTTGTGCACTTTTTTCTTTACTACATAATTCCATATATCTTACATAAAATCTTCAATGTATGGCAAAATGGTACGGAAAACCTCCTGAGGTGTGGTTTGAATTAGTTTAATTTTTACTTAACACGGGATCCAAGATGACACCAAGTTTTTCACCTCTCTGCTGTGGACTCTTTGAGCACAAGATCATCTCAAACGCCTTATGTAATCCATATCTGCCCCAGATCTCAACCTGGAAGATACATCAATGATGTTTTCTTTGTCTGGAGAGGGACAGAGTCCCTTCTACAGGAATTCTACAACTACATCAACATTACAACCTGAAATTTACAATAGAGTGTGACAAATTGAAAATGAACTTTCTAGACACTTGTGTGTACAGAAACTCAGACAAGCTCTCCATAAATTGATACCGTAAGAAAACAGACCGGAATTCCATTCTCCATAGCACCTCCTTCCATCCAACTTCACTTAAAAAGGTTACCAATTTCCCAGTTCAGTCGTATAGGACACATTTGCAGCTCCAACTCAGACTTCCAAGCCCAAGCTTATGTTCTGGAGAAACAATTTAAACAACAAAGACAATACAAACAAGACTGGACTGAGCAGAAGCCCCGTCGCAGTGCATTTTACTCAAAGGCTACACAATGTTAGTTCCCTCAGATATGTGGGCATTGAACAAATAAAACAACCCAGTCAAGGTGGAGATGTGAATTCCATTCTATTGAAAAGAGACGCATTCAGAATCTATACTCTGAGGCCACTGGCTCCTAAAGGCCTCAATGAAGACTTTGACCTGAGGCCCTTTCTGTGACTCTTAAATGTTGACATAATGGCTCCTGTCTGTAGCTGTATATATACGCCTCCAATAATATCTCCATTGCTGTAGCGTTGGTGCTAATATTGTGTCCTTCTATTTTTTTATATTTGTATATAAACTGTATATGGTGTAAATATATCCAGTTGTAGCAAACTAATACACCACGTTAAATATAATAGTGAACACTCATAGAATTCCACTGAACAATTGTAATCTTATTTCAAACTGGCATTTGTGTACATAACCTTTCACATGATTGGTCAGGTGACTATGGGCTTGTATGAAACAGGTGTGAAACTGAATTCTTCATGCCTGAATTGTCACATTGTGGTGCTATTATAACAATATACAATTGGGAGCTCCAAAGAACTGCAGTGCGGATCTGTTCTTTTTTTCTTTTGAACTGGTTTGATGTCATGATGGACATAACATGAGTGCATGGGCTTCAGTCTCATCTTCATCCTTCCAGTCGCTCCCAGTATTACAAGCATCAGCCATATTTGGAACTGCTAAAATGTGGAGTCAGTGGGCGAACTGAGATGGTGAAAGACGAGCACCACTATTGTAAATCAAATATGTAAATACATGTTGTATCAGTTCATTTGTGTGCTAGGATCTGATATATCCAAAGCTTGAATCAACCCATAATCCCACCAATGACCCTGGATTCAGTGAAATATTGAAAAGTGAAATCCCCAGCTGCACTCCTCAGACACTAATGACTTGATTGTTATTAAATGTGATGTTACATTCCAATTAGAGATAGCAAAACACTGATTCCATTTTCCTTTTGGTTTTATGGTTCTGCGATTACGGGGCCATTGATCACACCTGAACGACTCGCTATGTGTGCAGCTAATTAAAGATTGCAATTAAGATAATGAGCCTGTCGAAGTTTGGCCGCGAACAGAGCCTAAGCCGTCACTCATGGATCCAGGCTCTGAAGTGGGCGTGCGGCATTGTAATTTACTCAAGTGTTTTTAGATGTCCCATATATTATGCTAATGTGGACTTTCATCTTATGGTGTCATCTAGATTTTGAACAAAAATATACCTGGAGTTGTGTGTTTCTTTCATTTCATTCATGAATATTTGAGTTTCATTTAGACTGCTTCTGGAATCTCAAAGTGCTTAGTCCCACTGCATGATGTCATCAGGTGGTATTTCAGACATGTCCATAGACTACTACTACATTAGATTACAAACTGTTTCTTGTTTGTTTTAATTTCGTACATTTGATTTTGAAGGGACTACAAAAAAAAAAAAAAAAAAAAAAAAATCAAACTATTGTTATAATATTGGAGTAAAATGATATTTGAAAATTCACAGACTTTAAACATACTTAAAGGTGCACTTTGTCACTTTTCCATGGAGACAAGCTTTGTCTGGATTGTTCCACACTATGACATTAAATGTATCTACGTTGCATTTATTTAACTTTTTTTTTTTTTTTTTTCCTCAAATATACATTGAAAAACATGCATTCTTACAGGGAGCCACCTCTCCACAGATCTGACTTGGAACATGTCCTAGAAGTGCTATCTGCTTCTCTCCATGAAGAAGGATGAGTTTGCCATACTCTGGAACATTCTAGGAAAACAATTAACATCTTTGTAGTGCACCTTTAAACCTTGTAATTTCATTGAGACAATGGGTGGTGCCATCAGGCCAGTTTACAGGCCAGATCTGTATAATGCCACATGGATGAGTTTTAATGCCATACTGTGGATCATTACAAGCAAAGCTGTAACATCTCCATGGAAACAAGCAGGTAACAGACCCCTCCACCACCATAAAAGTGACATAGTACACCTTTAAGATTACAATGCCTGTTTTGTATCTGGTTTAGCTGAATTACCAAACATGAAAAAAATGACTGGTAGCAAAATAAAAATTCAATTCTGTAACTGCACAAAACTTTTAGAGTGAAGACATTCTTCTTCAGTTCTGGTCAGATTACTGCTGGCCTTATATCTGTCTGAAGGGAGGAGCTAACAACACTAACACACCTATTTGTTTACAGATGTTTTGTTTTCTTTTTATTGGTTAGGCCTATTGAACTGTACTAAGTGTGAACTGTGCCTGAGTCACGTTTTGCATAATCCTTCAGGCCTCTAATGGGCGCTCTCACACCTCTTAGCATACTGGCTATTAGGATACCGGATAGCAGCATTGTTTTCCTTGTTTTGATTTAGGTCGCAGGATGGAGTTATAAATTGGAGATAGA
>JACM01017036.1:0-15112 GCA_000787095.1 Periophthalmodon schlosseri
TTGACCAATGACTATTTCACTGTTTGATTTTCAAAATTTCTGTTAGTTAAATCAGTCATTTTGCTAAGCCCTTTGAGACGACTGCTGTTGTGATTTTGGACTATACAAAAATAAATAGAATTGGGTTTTTTTGCTCTCCCTCAGAAGAAGCTACTTCTCTGCTTCCCAGTCGGCTGCCCATGGCCCTCGCCCTGGGGCAGCAGCAGCAGTTGGCACAGGTTGCAACTCTGGAGCACCTTAGAGAGAAGCTGGAGCGTGGTGCAGGAGGAGCGCAGGACGGTCCTGAGAAGAAGATGATGCGATTGGCCGAGGAGCAGCAGCGCCTCATGCAGCAAGCCCTGCAGCAGAATCTCCTGGCCATGGCCTCTCATTTCAAACCTATGAACCTAAAGCTCAATAATGGCCAGGGTCAGTTACTTTATGTTGCATGGAAAGGTGGCCAAAATAGTGAAACTTGTTGATTTAAAATAGTTATTTTGTTTTTGCTTGCAGACAATAAGCAGGACATGTCCTTCTCCATCTCCACTAATGGGTCAGCCAGTATCAGTGTGTCAGTGGAGGTCAACGGCACAGTTTACTCAGGTAAAAGAAACCAAAAATATCTTAATAATATTTTTCTTTAACTATAAAATGCAAAGTACAGGGATGAGAAAATGTAAAAATAAAAAAGAAATCCTACTTGCATTGTGACCATTGTTTAGTCAATTTAGGCAATTGTTTAGGCAATTTTGTCAAGAAAAATCTGACAAAATAAGGAAAATGTGATGGTTAAATAACTGAATCTGAGCCTCTACAGCTACAATAGTTTGTAGTGGATGGTTCATCATATGATCAAAACATTACAATCCCCAATAATGCAGTCACATAAACTATATATTGGTGCACATCTCTATTCATTAATTCATTCACTCACTCAATATTTTACCAGGTATTCAATATTCATTCAATATTTTACCAAATCAATTGAGAACACGTTCTCATTTGCAATGACTACCTGGCCAAGAGGCAGCATAATACAGCACAAGCAGAATACACTCTCAAACACTCACACATCAATCATAATAAGTAAAGTTTGTCTATTGATTAATAATCCATTTTATTTCTCTCTTTCAGGAACCCTCTATGCCCAGAAGGCATCAGCTCCTCCTGTGGCTTCGCAGACAGTCACAGCAGCAGGCACCAGCGGCTTCAGTGCCCTCTCCTCTAACCTCTCCCCCTCCTCTTCCTCTTCCCCCTCCTCCTCCAAGGGACCCAACTAAATCTCACCCACAAATAACTTAACATACCTCTCTTGTCAAACAACCACACAACCTCAACTTTAAAATGTTCAAATGGCTTCCCTCTCAGGAAATGTTTTCTTTATCTAATATTTATAGCATTGCTTTTGTATTTTTCTCTCATAGCTATTATAGTTTGCAAAGGGAAGCAAGTCAGAGACCAAACAGTTACTTTTGAACAAGATATGTGATACAAATCAATTTCAAGTGCACAGTCTGAATGTAACTCTTCCATATTCAGGGGATCTCTTGTAGTTGTGATATATTAACCTCAAATCATCAAAGCTTCAGGTATCAGATTGCCATATAGTGCCTGGTAGGATCGTTTTAATGTAGTGGCATTGTTTTCTAAAGGGCTCTCCTGGTTGGTCAGAATTGTCTCTAGAAAACAAAAGAGAAATTCAAACTTGATATGTAGGTGTCAACTACTTTAACAGCTTGGTTTATGATACAGTTCTTGTCAATAGAACAATGAGGTCTCCAAAGTGTAGCTAACAAAGACCAAAAAGCCTTAGTTCATTCATATAAAAGAATCTCTAGCCATTGTGTGTCCCTGTTAACTTGGCGTGTTTAAGGCAATCTTAAAATCATGTTCGCGACCTATTTCTGCAAAACTTTGTACATAAAATATGACTTGAAATCAAGAGTGTAGGTGGAATTGGTTAATGGATTTTTATAATTTTATTTTTTGGTTTGGTTTTTGATATTGCACTAATGATTTGACTTGGCCTCAAAATACACAAAATATCTCTTAGTTTTGTCTGTAATCAAAAAGGCAAGAGGATACAGTCATTTGGGTTTTTGGTACACAAGGTTTCTTCTGAATGTAGATGTAACAATTTACCTCAATTTATTCAGCGCTCAGGAAGTTTTACTGTTCACTGTTATACTATATACTGCTGATGTATTTTATAAAGACAGGGAATGTGTCCTTAATAAAATAACCTCATTTATTTACACATTCTGAAACAGTGCTACCTCACACTTCTAGAGAAATATGCAATACTTTAGGCAGCATTTGTTTGTTGGCTGAAAGTAAACTGTAAGTGGACAATCAAGATGACATATCATTGCAAATGTCACTGTGAACTATATAGAAAACCTTATGTAACCTCAGTTTTGTCACAATTATAATGTATTTCTTGGACCTGTGGCCATGAATAAAACAATCGTGTGTGCTGTAGGTATGCTGTGTCGTATGTCTTTAAAAAAAAAAAAAAAAAAAGGTATATTTGTTCACCTGTAAGATTTTGTTTTTGAGTTTTGGAGTAAATAATCTAATTTTGGAGAATTAATCTATTTATCTGAGACAATTTTATTAGTGCTTAATGTATATTTTCCGGCCTGTTCTGCTGTCACATTAATCCAAAACTGCACCAAGAAAAACAGATTCAAATTCAGTTTTAATCTAACAACATTGTGGTAAATTTGGAAATGAATGCTGATCATATATCTAAATCACTCTATGCTCTTTTCATATTATTTAGTAATAATATCATAAGGTAATGTAGAAAGGGGGTTTAGAATATGCTTTTAAATTAACAATTGTAACATTTCACATGGCCAAAGGGAGGTGCTGTTTCATCAATTCTGAACTGCATTACAATCAAAATCACTTCTCTGAACTCTAGAACTCCAGGGACCTTTGTGTAAGTAATCCATAATGAAAACAAACTATATTTTGCTGGTTTAGTTAATTTCGTACTAAATTAATTCTGTAATGTGTTTAGGTGATTATTTTACAGTAAAATAAAAGTAGACTATGGCATTTTTTTAATATAAAGAAATATTTATTCTTGTTTTATGCAGCATTTTGACTTTTTCCCATTCAAATGATGTAAAATTTTGTTTTAAATTGTTAAGTGCTATGGCAATGGTCCTAATTTGTATCATTCTGAAACCTATGTACATTATGTAAAAGGAAAAGGTAGATAAATATTTGTATGCAGAGGTAATCCCACACAGTTGTTTTCCTAATGGACGTAAGAGCTTGTGTTTCAGAGAGGAGGGGTTGGGTGGGGATTTACTCTCACTTTGATGGAGACTGTAGTGACTCTGCTATCTACATCTGGGACGGTGGAGAAGATGCCCTGGGGCCGAGTAAGAGGTATTATGAAATGAATATCCCCGCCCATGCAAGCTTCCCACCAATCACACAAGCATTATACCACCACTGTCCTACCAGAACACTGTCCTGCCTGTCTGAGATTTAACACTACAGCACACCAGGAGGCCAATGGACTAACACTTAACCTTTTTATTTAGGATCTTACCAGAAATCCCTGTGTTAAAGAATGTGCAGATGTTATGCTTTCTAATGACTCCAAAATGGCATTCATTGGCTATAATAGAAGCCACATTAGGTCACCATCTGGCTGCTTTTCTTCAATGAGATGCCTAATTTTTAATAACTTCTGGATATTCTGACATAGTTTTGGACATACGCCGTTGGGACAATGCCGTACCAGGACGAGGAGTACCCAGGACAGCCCCTGTGGCAGTCTGTCCTGCTGTTTTGCTGTAAGGGGATGATCGAAGGCATCATGGTTGTACTGTTCTTCTGGCTCCTGATCCAAGTCCTGTTCACCAAACAGCTTGAAAGTAAGAATCTGCAAGTTAACTTTTTATGTAACCAAAAAAATGAATGCAACTTTGTTTAGTTTTAGGAGTTTTCTATATGATTCCCAACAGTGGCTACATATCACTTTAATATGTAACTTAAAAATGATGGAATACAATGCTGATGTTTACTAAAAAAAAAGTACTTACTGTTGCTATTGCTACTACTACCCTCATGACAGTCAATACAATTCCTAATGCTATAGCTACTACAACTACTGCCAGTACTACTTCTATATTTATGCCTATAACTGCTACTACAAATATTACAATTATATTTATTTATCATTGTTACGTAAATACATTCTAGTTATTTCCACTTCTGCGATAGTTTTATGGACTTTATGGATAGCACACTGTTTGAGTTTGAGAAGTAGTTATTACACTGCCCTTATGTACTGACTGGCTTAGCCTTCATGTGCCCACAGTTCATCTCCAAGTGCTGCTGCTGGTTGGCCTGATAATCTTCTGTTTCTGCTTACTCCTGGGCTGTTTCATTTGCTGGAGAAAAAGCCACTTCTATCCATCTGAGGATAAAGAAGCCAGAACATCCCAACCTACAACCTCTGACCCCGTGACCTTTGCCCCAAGCCCTGCTCCACTTGCTCCTTCCTCTGCGGTGACAGTGAACTCCAGGCAACACTACGAAGAACTGGATGGTGATATTTTGGAGTACCCCTCAACGTTCACCAGCCCTGCCCCATCTGAGAGAGAATTCAAAAATACAGACTTTAAAGAACACCCACGAACTTACTTTTCACTCCGCCGGCTCAGCACGCCACACCTGTCACCTCCCTCTTACAAACCTATAGATTCTAGCCACACGTCACTGCCTGTATTCCCCAAATTTTTTTCCAAAACTTGCAGAGCTGCTCAGAGACGCTGCACAGTCACTGGAGTTGGTATCTATAATGAGAATAGCAGGCTAACTAGTCCTGGGACAATCTCTCCATCAATGCCAGAGGAGCCTATCCCCCTAGCACCTCTAAGTTATGGTTCAGTGTCGCCAAAACCATGCCTGCACTTCACTATGGCCTTCTCCACTGAGCAACAAGTCTTGACTGTCACCATTTTGCGTATTACCGGGACAACACATAAGCTAGAGGATGTGTCTATACAGGGAAGCCTACCTCCACTCTATCCCTGTCCCATCCAGGCGACAACACAGAGCAACCAATGCATACAGCCACACACAGTCACGTTGCTATTGAGGGTAAACTCTGTGCAGGAGCTCCAGCAGTGTGTCTTAAGGATAGGGGTCTACATTCGGGACATCCCCACAGAAGGCAGCTCAGTTCTGGGAGAGCTGGAGACAGAGTGTGCAGGACGGGACTGGAAAAATGATCAGTTATTTTACTTGATGAAAGAGCTCAACCACACCGAAGGGATGCTAAAAACTGGTCTTCACCCTTGAAAATGTACATCTTACTTGTTAAAATGTCTGATGCGTTTGCGCTTTAACCATCACATTTGTGACAAAAGCTAGTTCTATAAACAAAACATGAAAATTCTACTTTCACTGAGATTTCTCTATGAACTTTTGCACTTGACCTCTGTTGCCCTCCACACATCCTCATCCTACTTCAACATCAGTTACTGCATTCATACTAATTGCTTCCTAGCAAAACCTGAAAAACTCCAGGTATAATCACACATCTGTACATTTATATTATACATAGTGTAGTGTATAAAATAGGATGGTGTTACAGACTGTTGTATGGAGAGAACTTTCAGAGTAATATTCACTTTCGCTTTTTAATGTTTAGGAGATTACATGATGTCTTACAGGAGTCGAATGCCACAGGAGATGATCCCTTTTTAAATGACATTGTGCGTTAATCCTTCTCAATTCACAATCCTCAGGAAATGTTTCAATCTCCTCTGATTCTCAGAGCCGACAGATGTAATCTTTGTTTGCATTAGCTGTTCATAGCATCACTTTATTTGTAGCTGACAAACATGTCAGGAATACACTGCAACACCAGATTGTATAATATCTGTTGCATGAAGTAAATCAGGCCAGATTGTTTGGATGATCTTGCATGCTTATATTATTTCATGAATATCACTATGTGCCACTATATACACTATAGTATAATGTATTCAATAGCTGAGAACAACCAGTTGCTTTGGTCAATAAAGCTGATGATGGGAAAGTCAGGAAAATAATAAAATAAGAGTATACATATTTTTTTGGTCTGTTGCATTTTGTAATTTCACAGTTGTGGGCAGTTATAAATTGTTTATTTATTGAGTCTTTCATTGTGGTAAAACAAACATTTTGTGTGCTTTAAAAAGCTTTTATAATAATTTAAAATTGTCTGTGCATTTGTTGCAGAAAGACACCATGCTGTAAGTTCTGGATCCTTATGGAGCAGAGGCTGGTTTCAGTCTCTCTGAAGAGATATGCCATATGTCCATTGCTGACCCAACCGCTAATGTGCATTTTCAATCTGTTGCGCAAGGGAGTTTCATATTTACAGTGCACATGGCTGATAGTTAGTGCTGAATCACAATCATATGTGAACACATAAAGACTTCAAACAAACCAACAAAAATCAATCAGAGGCCTTTTAAAAATAGATACAACTTATCAATCTTATTGGAATAAAAACATTTTACTATATCTATTATGAGAAAAATGTATAGGAATGCTTAGCATGTTCCATAACAATACTGCAAAATGTTATTCTGTTTAAGAATTCTTGAAATGTGACAATTAAAACATCAAATAAATTAAAGCACATGAGTATCTTGTGTGAAGACATTGCAACATTCTAAAATTTGTTTCATAGATGTGTCAGGCTGAAGGAGACTTTTTGTGAAGAGCAAATTATGAAATTGATTATAATAAGCTTTTAAAGCAGGCAGTTCATGTCTATTTACTCCAGTTCATCTTCATCAGGGCTCCAGATATCAACCATCTCAAAGTAAAATATCCCATCGGGACAGAGCAGAGGCAGGGACTTCTTCAGCTCCATTACATCTGTACAGCCCTGACAGATTTTCTTAGCATCAGCATCAAGCCCCATGATTGATGGTTTTGTACTTAACATGACTGCATCTGAAAACAAAAAAAAGAAAAACAGAAAAAGTATTAAATTGTGATTGGTTTTGGTAATTGAACAGAGAGAGAGAAATGAAAATTTAACACTACAGTTGAGAAAAGAAAGCCCACTAAATATTCACAAAAAGGAAGCAGGACACAAAGATAGACTACTCTAGTCTACTGCATCATGCAGTTTCACCTTGACTGCTGATCCTCTCTGCCACTGTTGACATCTGAAGACAATTAAGTACATATTAAGAGGTGTTCAAAACCTGAGGGCAGCTGTATGATAGAAAAATACAATATAATTTAAACACTTTCTGTCAGTGGCAAGATCCTTGCAATGTAATGCTTCAGTTATTGTATGTCCATTAAGGCTCTAAACATGTTATTTTGAGGATAACTGTAAAAGATTTGTCGATAAAAGGGGAAAAATACTAATTCTTTTAGCATATTAGCTACTGGGACAAAGAGCTTCTCAAACAAATAACTAGCAGACTTATCATCAAGATCACTATGGAACCATGCACTCATTTGCTTCAAATATATTTATTTCAATGTTATTCCTTAAAAGACAGCACTTTCAATCTACTGTTTTGATGTGTCCCAGCTGAGTGGTCTACTCCTCAGTTTCAAATCGGATTATTTACAGAGCAGAAAGAGTCACATGTGCTTAATGCTGAACATACAATGCGCGTGGTCACACCCCTCCCGTGTCTGTGTGCCTTTTCATTAAAGCACAACCCTGGATTATGTCTGTCTGCACATATGTGTCAGTATAATGAATGTGGGGCGGAGCTGGTATCACTTCATATTATTCATATGACACGATTATGCCATTTATGATTTAATAATATGTGTTGCCTGCAAAAGCTAACATCGAGAGTAATGGGAACGTGTTAGAAAGCCTGTGGCTGCTGTAGAAATGATAAAACCATTCTGGAGTTTTGGGACTTTTTTTGTTTCAACAAAGTATGCATTCCAATGAATTAACATTTAAGTGTTGCACATTGAAATATACCAGCCAAAACATTATAACCTAATATCAGTGGCTGTAATGTTGTGTAAATTTATTGCAATAGTTTACAATGTATCCCTGTTGTGCATCAAACTGCTGAGTAATGATCTATTGGATTGGACAACATTTACCAACCTTCACTTCAATCCCCTGTCACTGGTTCACCACTGTTCCTTTGTTCAGCCATATTTGATAGAAATGCTCTGCAGACGAGGAACATGCCAGCACAACTGACATTGCATGATTTGGATTGCACTTTAAATACCACTCTGACTCAATTTAACCAAGCCTCAGTGATACCACAACAACATTGCCCTTTATCAAATACCTTTTCCTCTTGGTCTTCATCACCCGGCTCCTCCTCCTCAAACACGGGCATCAAACCTGTACCCTGGTGCCAGCTCCACCTATCATGTGCACTCTGAAGAAACGGACAAAGCAAATTAAATCACCTTGTAACAATTACATAAAGTCATCAATTAATATACACTACCAGTTAAAAGTTTGGACGAATTTTCTTTTATATTTTATATTCAAATCCTCAAAAAACATATTTTTTTCTACTTTCTGCATTTTATTTAGATACATATGGAAGACATCAAATATATGAAGCATATATAACATATATGGAATTATTAAGTAAAGAAAAAAAGGTTAAATAACTGTACTAAATATTTTTGACACACCAAAGGGTGGCTACTTTAAGGATGTGAATATAAAATATATATATATAAAAAATAGTAACTGTAGTAAACTGTAGGAAGTAGTAAAAACACACCCTCTCATTGTTTGGACACAATGAGAGGGTGTGTCCATACTTTTGACTGGTAGTGTATATCACACATAAAAACGATAACATATCTTACCCTTGTGCCCCTTGACATTTGAACCCAATCTTGAGCTGATCTATCTCCAGACATCATTTCATTTTCTTCTCTTTCCTTAAACAGACTTTTTAACTACAAGGACATCAAAATAAACAACTTCTTTAAAATATAACTTATTTTTATATCAAAGTTACAGTGAGAAAGCAATGAGTATCACACTTTACATACAACTGAAATGCATAATTTCCACCTAAAACAACACACAATAACTTTGTATAGCACTATCTTAACCACTAAAACACATGGAGGGCTAATCTTTGTGAAAGGAAAATTTGAGTATCTTTAGATGTATGTATTTTTAATGGTACCTGCTCATTGACCAATCTCCGCTGCTGCTCTGTGTCGAAATTCACTTTGCTCCTTTCTTTAGCAGAGGGCTCCTCGTCTTTAGCCTGTTGAAAAGGCCACTGATAAAATAAACAATATTTTTACTGATTTCCTTTGAAAATTTACCTTGAACTGTCTGAATGATTCAAGTTCTTGCAGTGCTTGTGTTCTCTCCTGCTCAAGCTGGATTTCTGTATTTTCGCTGTCTTAAAAATATAAAGAAATAAAGGAAACACATTAGAATATTTTATTTGTTCAGCGTTTTTTCTCCCAAACCTCACCTTTCAGTTGAACTTTTAGTGACCCATTGCTTTGCGCATTTGTACAGTCCTTGACAACCTCATCGCATCCAGAATTTTTTATTTCCTGCTGTGGGGAGAAAAAACAAAACAAAACAAAGCTCATGTTTTGGTGTCCAAAAGCTTAAGCTTAGCTTAATGAAAATTATTTCTGTCATGCACACATCCTAAGCCCCACAGCAGAAATCAGGCGGCAATCATTATAAAATCATTTTATATACAAAATAATCACAATAATATAAAGATAACACTGAAATAATAATAACTTGTTCTGTACAGATGTTGAGCATTTCTTACCTGTTTGCTCTTATGGTTCAGTAAGTCTGAATCAGGTGTTTGCGATAAAAGGCAGGAGCTGAAAAAGATCAGAACTATTCAACTGTTCTAACAAGGTATTACACCGATATAGCTTAATGCACTTACTCTGTCATTGTGTCCCTGTCCTGGGTTTGGACAGCGTCAGCTCCTGCAATTAAAATAAAAATATATACTTTAGCGCCCCCTGGTGACAAAGCTACACAGTTTCAAAGCCAATTTACCGTCTTTGTTATTTTTGTTCAGGAATGCTTGACTTCTGCTTTTCACCAGTTCCAGCTCTTGTTTACATGCATTAAGCTCAAGCCTAAGATATGACTCAGATTCATTCTGGAAATAAAATAAAAAAGTTAAAGATAAAGTTATTTAAATATATTTAGAAATGCCTTTATTTCAGCTTACTTTGTTTTTCCTCCTGAGTTCCTCTAGCTCAGTTTCTGCAGACTGTACTGTCAAAGCTGCTTTCTGCCATTTGTCTGTCCAATGGGAGACCATGATCTTCAGTTCCTCGATGTGCTGGACTCTACCTGCATCTATTTTGCGATAATTCTCCTCTAGTAGTTTCAGCTGCTGCTCCTTTTCAAAGACTGCAGTCTCCAAAAATAAACAATGATCCTGTTGTCTCTGCTTTTCAAATGTTACAGATCTCAAGGACTCCCTAAATAAAGAGAAATAATTAAAAAGGATTTCATTAAATATTTATAAAGGCAATATATTAATTTATGCATAAAATCAAATAACTGTGATAATTTAAAATCTCAAGATCAAGTCTATGTGCAGATTGTATTTTAAGTCTGACCTGAGTTGCTTTATTTGTTCCTCTAGTTCCTCCAAACTTTCTTGTCCACTGGTCTGAATTTTGCTCCTCAGTGCTGCACATTCTTTCTCCAAATCTAAAATCTTTTGTGATTTTAAGTCCTCTTCCATTCTCAACTCTTCCATGTTAACTTGAGATGTCTTCAGTGCCTGCTTTATCTCTTCAACCTCATTTGACAGATCTTTATTTAGCTGTTGAGAAAAATGCATAAAAAAATTGTGACTTAATGAATCTTTTTGCAAATAGGTGGCTGTACATTTTCCCACCTTTCTCAAAGCTGCTACTTCTTGCTTCAGTTTGGTAGTTTCCTGGTCATCCGTGTGATCCAGCCCATTTTGTTGCTGTAAACCCTTGGAACTCTTCTTCAGTTGCAGCTCTAGAAAATTGACCTTCTCCTGCAAATCTGCTTTTTCCTATAATATGTGACATAACACTGAGTATTCTTTTATCTGATTTTGGTATCTATCATTGGTTTATCATCATCATCATTATCAGGGTGATATAGAGCCCTTAAAATCATAGAAAGGATATACAAAATTACACCCATACACAATGTCCTTGCAAAGATGATTGCTAGCCTCTGTGGGTACATTAACACCATATAGATACGAAATAAGTTATACATGTTTTTTGCGTTACCTGAGTCAAATCGTCTTTGTTATGCTGCGTTGCTTTAAGTTTTGTATTTTGTTCAAGGACAGTGCTCTCTAGTTTTAACATTTGAGTTGACAACGTTGCTTTTTCCTGAAACACAACAGAGAAGCCTAAAAATGCATTATGTTGAAAAAAAAACTTTTAATATAATGTATATCCCGTTACTGCTAACCAGACATGCTTGGCTTATCTTGTTATTGGCTTCCCTCAGTTGATCCTCCAGTTCAGACTGGTTTTGTAGCGTCTGCGTCAGTCTCTGGTTCAGCTCTATAGTTTGATTCAACAGTGCCTTCTGGGTCTATTAATCCAAATATATAACTTGATCATTTAATTTGGAAATCAAACTTATATTTAATGATTGATAACAGATCATAATTTTAATGTTCTGACCTCTGTTGCAGTCTGTAGTTTTTGTATTGCTTGTGCACAATCCTCTTCATATCTTTTTGCCCTTGATTCAGCCTCTCTAAGAGCTTGATTTAATTTGAACAGCTCTGTGCCAGAAGTTTGTCTTTCCTAAAAAAAAAACACAGTAATGTGATTTGGTACAAACATTTATCATAATATATAAATTAGTCAACTGAAATTATAGTCAACATCAAGAATACAATTTAACAACCCAGGTAACTCTTCTTGGTGCCAGCCATAAGCCTGGATCTATATATGGATCACTGCACACTAAAGGCTGATGAATGATTTTTTTTTAACTATAGCAAAAATGGTAATTTAACTAATGACCCTGTATGTAAACCTATTACCGGTATATCATACCCTTGGTTTCATGTCCAGCAAATTTGCACTGGGTCTGCGCTCTGTCTGGAGCAGGTCCATGTGGGAGTCCATTCTCTCCTGAGCCTCCTGAAGCCACTGCATCACTCCTGTCTCCCTGAAGGGACTCTGCCCTCGTCCTGAGCGTAGATCTGACTGAGGTGATGGTGAAAAGGAGCGTGGAGAAACATTTGGAGCCAGGTGGGATAGTGACTGCCACTTCCTCAGGCCTGGGTCAGTCTGCCTGAAATTGCCTGCAGCTCCAGATGAACTATATACCATTAACAAATTGATAGAATTATTATTAATAACATGAATTACTTTGGTATATCATGGACCACTCCTGGATGAAGGAGGGATTACATGTATTACACTAATTATGGTTCTACACAATCACTGGTACTTTATAATTTTCTTCAGTAACACATTTTGGCAGTAAAAAAATTCTGAAACCGCAGATGCCGTGGGGCAGATTGACAGACAACAGATTTGTGATAGTTCTAACATTATTGTTTATCTGTCAGTGCTAATAATGTGTGCATTATATTAACTTTTTAATCTAAGTGATTCATCTCACCTTGTGTTGACTTTGGACAGAAATCCTGATCCAGAAACTGTGGCCATACCACACCAAGCCGAAGACTATGATGAAAATATAATCAAGTTAATTCAATAAATAAATTATGTTGTTGCCTAAAGTTTGCCTGAGTCTTACCTGGGCTGTGATATTGGTATCCCACATGTCCATATCCAGGAGAGAGAAAGGACTGTTATTTCTTTCTGGTCTGTACATCTTTGAGTGCCCAGCCGTGAATGAGCCCCCTTTCCTGTCAGCATCTATCCACACAACAGTGCACCGTCACAGGGAGAGATTTTCACATAGAGGTGGCAGTTCAAGGCACGGTCCTATTCTTAGACCGTGTTTCTCAATATTCCAGTTGTTTGTGTCAAGTAACCAGTTTTAACCATATGCACATTAATGCTCTTCCGTAAATCTGTTATTTATATTTTATTTGTTGCACTCTTCTAAAATAGCCTACCTTTCTTTGGATAAATCTTTTAGCTGTTCTCTGGAAACACTCACTCAAAGCTGGTAAACACAGCTTTAATTGCAGTGTAGCCTACAGCTCTTGAAGTGGTGTCCATGGAGACCCCAGTACACAGGACACTGTTGAGAGGGTGTGTCTCTCATCCCACCCTGGGATATTATCCACATAATGTCACACATCTGATGTCTGCTTTTTTCTTTTTTCTTTTTTTTAAAGACATCATCAAAATAGTTAGCTAAAGGAAAGTGGTGTAGACGAAGTTGGATTTGGGTGGATTTGCTGAATAACAAAATATGGGTTTTATTGTTTCAATAAAACTAATTTGACTTAAACTCGAAGTTTCTCAAAATTAAAACTTACGAAGGCTCATTTGACATCTTCTCTCACAAACTACCCATAGACAGTGATATCCGGGCACATACCTGTAAAAGAAGGCTACAGATGGAACAAAGTAAAATATTCTCAATATTTACAGGCATCCGCAACAGATCCATGGATTCAGTACATGGATCTCTCAACCGGACAAAAGTGTCTTTTATTGTGGATAAACGTAACCGGAAACCCTTTAAGTGAGGGCCGGAAGTTGTTTCCCAGATTTCGCAGAAGCAGTAGAATAGCATTAAGGGGCTAACAAGTGTTTACAATACATACATACCTTGTTGTTGGCTCAGATAGTCACAAATTCATAGACTAAGATATCGAGAAGCACTTAAGGAGTAGAAATAAAAGATAATACTTGAAAGTACAGGTATGTATGTAATGATGTAAGACCGATGCTAATGCTACACACTTAGCACAGCTACTTCATCAAATGAACGCATTCATTCTTCCCAAAACAGCTTTTAATTCAAGTGATTTTCTATTTGTTTATATCTCATATTGTGCGGTAAGTAATTTCTTTTTATATATATATTAGAAATGGCTGCTGACTGGTTGGGCAGTTTGGTGTCAATTAATTGCGGACCAACTCTGGGGGTGTACCAAGGAGAAGTGTCATCCGTGGACCAGACCAGTCAAACAATTTCACTGAGACAGCCTTTCCACAACGGAGTTAAATGCCCAGTTCCAGAGGTGACCTTCAGGTAAAGTGCACTGTCATCGTCGCTTCTCGTGGTGTGTTTTTAAATATTTAAATGTCCCCACTTCTTGTTTTACAGCGCTATTGACATAAAAGATCTAAAGATTTTGGATTTTGGTAAAGGCAGCACAAGAAACGGTACCTCTACCAAATCAAACACAACTCCAGTTGCTGTGCCAAAAGGTGACCCTAGAACAGTGGAGAAGGTCAGCTCCCCTCAACACTTTTCCAAAAGCTATGGAGAGCGTCACCTGGATGTCCCTGGTCAACCAAAAGGCTTTCGTAAAAGGCATAATTCATGTAAGTCTAGCCATGCATTACTACAGCTTGTTAATCTCATAAACAAATATAAATATCACCAAATGCCACATATATATTTACTGTGAGTTTTTTTTTTTCTTTTTTAGGGTCCTCAAGTAGTCGAGGAGCAAATCAAGTCACACCAAAAAAGAATGGAGTCAAAAACGGTGGAGGCCAAATGAAGCAGAGAGATGATGAGTGTTTTGGCGATGGAGTGGATGATGGCCTGGACACTGACTTTGACTTTGAGGGAAATCTGGCACTTTTTGACAAAGCTGCAGTTTTCTCAGAGATTGACATTTCAGAGCGTCGAAATGGAGCGAGATCACGAGGGACGCCCCAAGACCAGACACCTTCCCGCTACCGCCATGATGAAAACATCCTGGAGGCCAAACCTATTGTGTACAGACAAATTGCAGTGCCTCAGCCAGGCGACAAGGAGTACTGCACTGGTAAGTTTCGCAATGTATAGTTCATAAATGGAGTAGCAAATTGTGCTATAAGTGTTATAAAATATATACATACATGCATACATATATATGCATAAAAAAAAATCTCATCCTCACCCTCCGTGGGTGGTCTCATCCCTTTTTCCACGCTCGGGTCCTCTACCAGAGGCCTGGGATCCTGAGGGTTCTGCGCATTATCTTTGCTG
>KN470225.1:0-11355 GCA_000787095.1 Periophthalmodon schlosseri
TCTGCTTGTTTACTTGGGCATTACTGGACGAACGGATACTACAGAGGGAGAAATAAATGTTTAGTATCTTAAAAACAGAAGTACAGGAAATTGTACAAACTGTGTTTACCTGGCGTAAAGAGTGCAGAAAATGAAAATGATCAATCCAACAATGCCCTGAGCATCCCACCATTGGACATGTCCAGGATTGTCTCCAGGCTGCTCTGTAGTGCTAACGTTTGACATAAGACTCAAGAGGCTTGGGTTACACTTCCGATCTAAGAATACAAATACAGAAAAAAAACATTCAGACTGACTAAAGCTGCTAAAATATAGTATATATAATATTTACAAGTTTGCATGGAAAAAACAGCTGTGCAATAAGGAGACTAATCTAGTGGTAAGCAGGAAAACAAAAAACATACTACTAGTATAGCTTGAAGGTGCTTGAAAAGTGCTTGAATTTTAGTTTGAAAAGGTGCGCACATACTGATACAAACATATTCTAAATTAATAATGGTACTAAAATAAACCAGTTGTGGGTTAAACATTTAGTAGTATTTTTTTTACAATCAATGCAACATAGCAGGAAAGTACAGAAAGTCAAAAACTGAGATAGACTCACTTGGGTTGTTGGTCATTGCAGACCAGGTGACATACATGGTGTAGAGAGAAATGATTGAAGCTTGAAGCAAACCGGAGTGTGGCTGGGCCTCCTGCAACAAACAAACATAATATTACCATGGTTATCTGGTTCCAGTTAACTTTTTGTGAAAGGAGTAAGAATCAGAGGTTAGGTTCTTATTATGCCTCATTCTGGCTTATACTACAATGATTAAGCCTTGATATTTCCTTTAATATACAGAAATAGGGCTGCTCCATTATTGAAAAAATAAACCATAATCACATTTGTTTGAGTCATGATTAAACATTATTTCTTGAAACAACTATTTTGTCAAAAGTTGACATATAGGGGATATATAGATTTATTGTCTTGTATTACTAATATAATGTATTAGCACTGTTATTCATGTTTTAAAAGCCATTGTAGATTTGATAAGAGGCTTTTGCCACACCACTTTTCTAATTAGTGGAATAATCATTTAGTATGAATCTCACTGTTTTTTATTGTATATTCCCAAACATGTGGTTACTGTACCTGGACCTTGGGCAGGATGGACACGACAGAAATGATGACACAGAAGATGAGATTGAGGCTGATGAAGACCTTGTGCTCTGTGCAGTCATCAGGCTGTGTGTAGTAAACATAGAACAGCACCACCGCAGTGATGGTCAAGGCATAGTTAAGGATGGTAAAAAACAACAGGGCTGTAAAAGAAAAAGATAAATGTAATAATAAATAATAAATAAATGAAAAATACTCAGGAAAGATGCTAAATGTCTTACCTGCATACCAGCCTTTGTTATCACCCTCTTCTGCATTTTCAACCCAAATTTTGTTCCAAGAATGGGCAAAGTCAATGAGCAGAATTAGTTGAATCAGAATAAAGATGAATGACCCCACTGCTCCAAAGTAAAACCATACTGGAAACACAAATTACATAAAGATGAGATAAATATCTAAATTATTGGTTGCTCTACTCATCCAAAATTATGCGTAAATCAAGTTAAAATTTTAAGTACCTGTGTTAAATGTTCCATCAGGGATAAAAAATGCTCCCACTGTTATCCCGACTAGAATGAGAAACTTGAAGAACCAGAACCTAAAATAAATAAAACAGTTAACTCACTCAGCTGTTTAGCTTACCAGGTGCACAATTTGTAAATCTACTGCACGACACAGTACTCATAGGTTTAAATAAGAGCATTCACCCATTCTGAAGAGCAGCTCGAGGGTCTTTACTGCTGTGCACACGGATCATGATGGCACAAAACAGGAAGAAAAAGCATGTCATGGCGAAACACATGCGGTAAACAGACTTGTAACCAACAATGACATCACAGTTGACTTGGTTTTCAAGGCCTGGTATACTTGCTCCCCCTTGGCAAAATCCCGGGATCTATTGCACAAGGAAATAAGGTGTATTATTCTTAGTTGAAAATTCATAAGAACAATTAATAACTCTATTGAAAAAGAAAACATCTCACTTTACGTAATTGAGTCTCCATTCCCGGAAGGATCATTATTACAGACACCATGGTTCCCAGCAGCAGGAAAAAGGAGAAGACCAGGCGAGTGATGGTGGAGTTATTAGAGGATGGACAGCAGCCACAGAGGAGGCATGGCGCGGAGCCACACAGACAAGACGCCTTTGGAGAAGAAACAAACCTTCATGTAGTAGCTATGGGTTTGGCCGCAGCCCAACAGCATTATTACATGATAAGTATTAACTGTTCCAGTTTTGGATAGATGCCTGTGGCTAAAAGCATTCGTTTTCAGATAGATCACAAACTAAAACATAAAAGCCATTTATATTATGAATCATGCCTATGACGATTAACTATATTTAACCATTAACTATGCTGGCGGATATTAATAACACTGACGGTGTCATAACGCAGTGTTCTTATATGGCCTTCGAATGAATTTAACTTTATATCGGGTATAATTTTTTATACATCAGAAAATGTATAAAAACCTAAGGGTGTAACATTAACGTTGTAGTCGTTATTACTCAGAGGTAACACAACATGAGACGAGGCTAATCAGCTAGCATGAGCGTAAACAGAAAGTACCACAGAAAGTATGACTACTGTCGACTATAATGTAATGCAATGTACTTACACAGCTCGCTAAAGAGCATAAAGCCATACAGGCGCCCATCGTGATCGATGTGACTTATACAGGACGATAAAAACTCAGGCTGTTCCGTGTTTCCAACACAAATAAACACAAGCGGAAGTTGTGAACTGGATTTTCAGAAGAAAAGCCCTGTTTCCTTAATCATAATTTCAACATAAACCGAGTTCATCCCATGGTTCATCCGTTCCAATATAGATCCATGATCCGTTCATCGAGCAGCAGATGATGACCACACGGAGAGTACAGCAGTCTGTACTGTGTCATTACAGCAGTGACATTACCTACATAACACAGGTCTTATGGTTTGTATAGGTGACATCAAACCGAACTTCTACATGACAGATTAATTGATTTATTGGCTGAATATTTCAGACCTCGGTGAATTTGTTTGCACTTTCACTGTACGTTTAATGCTTAAGTTTTGAGGCTCTGCTCTTCTCTCCTCCACAGACATAGGATGACGTCCACAAATGTAAATTTAGCAAACAAAAACCTGCTTTTAAACATTTTTACAACGACACTCTATTATATATTAAACTTTTAAGCGTAAACAAAAAGGTTTTGCATGTAGTTTTTTTTTTTTTCTGTTATACACCCCCCTGGCAAAAAATAACAACAAAAAAACTACCTATGATTGACCATCTCGCGCCCTAAACCCCAGCACG
Source organism: Periophthalmodon schlosseri (assembly GCA_000787095.1). Taxonomy (NCBI): domain Eukaryota; kingdom Metazoa; phylum Chordata; class Actinopteri; order Gobiiformes; family Gobiidae; genus Periophthalmodon; species Periophthalmodon schlosseri. Next base: position 3,409 of record KN470225.1, read on the forward strand.
TGCAGTGATTGGCTGACTTTGACCAATAGCGGCGCACGCTTTTGTGACGCAGGGGCTTCGCATCCTTTTGATGGGCGGTTTGTGCGCGAAGCTGCAGCAGCAGAGCGAGGTTGGCGGTCTGAAAAGAAGAAAAGACTCAGGTCTGGAGCAGGCACTTGACGGTGAGAACAATACTTTGGATTATAATCAACAAAGGGCTTTCAGACAGATTAAAGAAGGTTCAGTAAATGTTAGGGTCGATGGGTTTTACTTTTGGAAGCACTAGATTAAGTCAAGGTTATTATCTTTACTGGATGAATTTACTATTCCAACGTATGGAAAGAAGGCTATAGTTTTTGCATCAAGGGAAATGTTTATGAAAACATTAGCAAGAGCCTACCAAACAGCATTGCTGTTGTGTTTACTTTATTACCTATTAGTACACCATTGTAAACCGAAAAATAAACACGTGCTTTGTGTGAGTAAACATTATGTAACTGACCAAGTTGGATAGAGTTAGAGGAGCAAAAAATCTGTCACCCCAAATCAAACACAACTACATTATATTTTTATTTTTCTCCTGGCTAAATTAAGTGGGCTTCTTTAGGTCGTAAACTGTTACGAAAACAATAACGCAAATTTGAACCCTATGTATACATCATAATTTGTTTCAATGCATTTGTTCTGTATTATTATTATTATTATTATTATTATTATATAAGATAGTCCACAGTCCGTTTGCTCAGCAGTACACCCCATTCTTGTCGTGCACATACTTAATTACACAGTTGTTCTAGCTCTGGGGCACCAGTGAGGGGAGTGGAGAGCTCGTTTTGTTTGGCATGTTATGTCACGTTTCTAACTACATAACTAACGTCATTTTTGTACCACATTAAATAACACAGAGCACGTGTTGCAGAGGAGGTGTATGTGTTAAAATGTAATGTGCATAAAAGGATAAGACATATGTTATAGAAATATTTTAACTCATCACATCTTATTTTGTACACTGACTGGAGCATGTGTTAAACAATATATATTAATTTAAGCATTTTATTATGTTTTTTCTCTTCTCTTTTAGTGACTGTAAAGATACAACTGCAGAGATGGACTCTGGAGGTATGAAAACTAATTTAAGTCTAATGTTCATATTAGTAATTAGGGATGGGACAAGATCATGTGCTACAAGATCTTGCGAGATAAAATGTCCATAATATTATGCACACATGCTGAAAATGATCTCTCGAGATTTTTTTTGTATTTACATTTGTCTTCTAAAAAGCAGTGCAATAAGCAATAAAGTATGTGAAATTGTGAATTGTGAAATTGTCTTACATATTATATCAAAATCTTGTCTTGTCCAGTTCTTGTGGACCCAATCTTGTGTGTCGTCTTGTTTTGTGTCTCGTCCCATCTCAATTAGAAATGGCAATACTTGAGCGATGCTTGCAACAATTGAAGCAGACATTACTTTCCCACACAAATGACTTGCTAATAGTTTATTTGATGTTGTTGGTTGGTCAGATATGCAAGTAAAGGTTCTTAACAAGCGAGCTTCAGGTCAAGCCTTTGAGGTAATTCTGACACCCACGAGCCCAGAACCCAAAGACTTCCCTCTGTCTCCTCTGAGGAAAAAAGAAACTTCACTTGATGAAATCGAGAAAAAACTCGAGGCTGCAAAAGAGAGACGCAAGGTAACCACATTTCTATTTCATTAAATCATTTTGCATCATTTTTTCATGTTTATTGATTTATATTTACATGTTTTCAGAGTCAACAGGCTGAGGTACTAAAACATTTGGCTGAAAAACGTGAACATGAGAAAGAGGTGATCCAGAAAGCCTTCGAAGAAAACTGCAACTTTAGGAAGATGGCACTGGAAAAACTCGCTCAGAAGATGGAGGCCAACAAGGAGAACCGCAGCGCTCAGATGGCCGCACTGAATGAGAAATTTAAGGAGAAGGTATGTTCCAAAAACTGAACCCACAGGTGTAATAAGGTCATGTTTATTCTTGTTTTGTGTTCACAGGATAAAAAGCTCGAAGAGGTCAGAAAAAACAAAGAGGCAATCAAAGAAAAGAAAAATTAACTTTTACATTTGGTTTCATTTATGACATTTCCAAAAATCTGTTTTTATTTTTTACTGATGCTATTTCAGTTTTGCCAGTTGCGTTAGTTCATGCGGTTACTGTAGTTACATGTTGTAGATTTAGTGTGACAAGACATCTCTTCTAAGTAGACTTTGGCAGCTTTTTATACTGTATTTGATTGAACTACTTTAGAGGGCTTTTTTAAATATTTTTTTTTATAAACAAACGTTTAAATGTATGAACGGTGCTGTTGGTTTTATATGCTGTACAATCAATCTTTTTCTATTAAAGTCTCACAAAAATACTTCTTTTATGCATTCTTTATTAGACTTTGACAAGCTTTATTGATCCACAAGGGAAACATTTGGACACAGTAGCTCACACTTTACAATATAATAATATATTTACTTCTTTGATTGTACGGTAATACTGACAGTGTTACCGTACGTGGTAAATAGATGGCCATTGCTGACATCTAGTGGCCGTTTGATAGTATGCAATATTTACGCTTAAAATCACCTGCAATACAACCTAAACACTAAACAATTTGATATACATTAAATCCCCAAAGTGTGAACATCTTGATCTGTGTCATTAGTTATAAAGAGAAGATAATGGGGAAGAAAAATGCCCATAATTTAAAACTGTGCTGGAGGGCAGGAAGAAATTCTATGACACAATTTGCCTTTCAACTACATGTTTAACAAAAACTGTCTTGTGTTTAATATCTCTGCAATTACAATCTTCATCAGAGATCGGGGGAGAGATACCGAGCCATGGTCACTAACGCCTCTGGCATGTCTCCCTGAGAGACAGAATCACTATGTACAGTAAACAAAAATTGGCAAAAGGTTCATTGTCACCTCTGTCAGCACAAACACACTAAACTGAAGTTATTTTTCCACTATAAGGTGATGGTATGGTTCAAACACATAGGCACCAGTGCTGTCCGTTGAAAGGACTTTAAGATTAATATTTGTAGACCCAATCCTTTACAAAAAATATAATTAAAGGCTCCACATGTCTGTACATTTTCTATTTGGTTATTATATTCAAAAAGGAGTTAGGCACCCTTCTGAAGTCCTTCTAAAGTTCTTATTCTAAAATGTCATGAGGGCAACGCATAAACTGAGTATATTTTGTGTTTAGTTACAGAGATTCACCACTTGATTACTCGCTTGTGTTAGATTCTCAGCACATAGTTTAGTCTTAAGTAATGCTGAGCTCAACCTGTTTAGCAACTCTTTTCATTAGCTGTTCAAACTTGCCCAATGTGATCCCAAATTACCTGTAGCCTATCTGAACCATCTGGATAAACCCATAAACACAACAGCCACATCAACATGCATCACTGTCACTGATCTCACTGAAAACATGTAACTGGACACTGGCCTACAGATCTACAAAGAATTACATATTACAGAAGAATGAACAGTTGCTCTATTGTTAACGGTTAGAAAGGAACTATTATGCCGTATGTGCATCTGCATACTTGTACCATGGGTCCGACAGACATGGAGGGCAGGGTGCTTTCTGTTGTCTAATGACGCTTAAACCAACTTAAAAAAATACCATTTTTATCCAAATATAACCAGCCAAAATCGTCTAAAGAAAGTTTAACATGCTCTTCAATTCAATACAGTATTGTCATGATAAATAGGTCTATATAAAATTAAATGTTATTGTAGCACCATAGACTGTAAAGCAAATATTTTAACTATCTGACTAAGGAGTGGGTAGGAAGGGGACACTGTTTTTTGTTTTATTGCTAATATTATAATAGTACTTTTACCAAGAAATGTATGTAATGTTTTTTCTATTTTGCAGCCTATGTCTCAGGAGGAAGCGCAGATGACTAGTACAAGCGTATGAGTACAAAGCATGTTTTTTGTTTAAAGCCCTTTCTGTACATGGTCCCTGTTCAATAAACTTTTTAACATATAAACTAGATAAGCAGGGAAATTAGCTTTAATAAACAAATGTAATGCCGTCATGGTTTTGTTAGGTTCATATGCTGTATATCTGACACAGACATGGGCTTGAATAAGGGTTATATTATTCAAAGCACATTGTGTATTCACAGTTATTTGTTAGGGCAGAAGTGTCCAAACTATGGCCCGGGGGACAAATGCAGCCCTCAGACCAGTTTTTATTGGCCCTCAGGCCTCCTGCTGAACCAGCCCAATTAATCATAAGCAGTCATTTTCACAACAAATTAAACTATTTCCACCACTGTGACCTCTTATTATAAGCAGTACTTTTTACAGCAAATTAAACTATTCTACCACTATAACCTCAAGTATCACAGAGCATTGTGATACAGACCTAAAATGAATGTGTTTCAAGCCTAAAAGCTTAATATACAGCAGCTCTGTCATAGCTGTGTAAAAAGCACTGCACTGCATTGATCACTAGTCTGTGGCCCTCTGCTTCGAATATGTTTTGAGATGCGGCCCTCGATGAAAAAAGTTTGGGGACCTCTGTGCTAGGGGAATTAACCCAAAACAACACACAGCCTCATTTTTCATGCTTGTCATACAAAAGAGATGCAACTAAATAAAAATCTAATGACACAATAATAATCATAACATAATAAATTCAAAATTCAAAAGAATTTGTGTTGAAATTTTTCAATTCAACACATTTTAAGTCTAATATGGCATACTTGTTTTCTAAGAATAATAATAATAGGTGATGTTATTACATTTGCCTATTCATTATTTGACTCTGTGGGATATTTAACACCACTGTTTGCCAGTAGCACTCACGCCAAAGTGCTAATCTAATAGACATGCCATCATTGAGTGTCACAATGGAAGAATTCCTGTTTAAAGAGGGCGTACTGGTGAAGAGACAAACTGCTGTGATTGGCCAATGCAGAGCGAAGGCGCAGACAGAAGCAGCGCTGCGCACTCTGATTGGTCAATGGACGGTACGTCAAATACATGTTCGTATTCCCCAGCAACTGCGCTTCGAGAGCCGCTTCGCACGGCTCCTCCTACCTGTCTCTGTCTTATGTAGGCTATCTTCCAACAATGATGCCCATTTCTGTCGGCGTTCTTGACCATTTCTTGCCAAAAGGACCCATACATTTGGACTGAGTTGTCTGCGTAAAGGTAGGTTATGTGCGTTTGCCTTTTCTTATGTTGGGCCGCCTCTGCCAGTATTTTCAGTGGAACCGTGCCATAGCCGGCGATGTGTCGCGTCCTATCGAGTTGTGCACCACCGATAGAGGGATTATTCTCGTTTCCAGAGCCAAATAGGCGCACGGGAGATCTCAAGCCTGTCACACGCGCTGAATTACTGCATTGATTCTCATTTTCTTTTACTCATTTTCTCATTTTCTTGCCCATTGAAATAGTCACCGGACAAAAGAGCAGTCATTGGTACAGTCAAGCATTATTCCTACCAATAAATAATTGAACGGATTTCAAGCCTTGGGTGTGGACAGCGGATGGGGTTATGTTACGTAACGTCCTCTCGTTCATCATCCACGCCTCTCCCTGAACCCCGGCCTGTGCATCCCACACAGCCTAATCTCTTCGAGCCCACTGCTGTCCACAGCCCTGGACCAACGCATTAAATAACTGATGTGATCCGTCACGTGATCAGCCTAAATCCTGATCTCAGATGCAAATACGGAGGCCTTTTTGTAGGCTAAAGGCCAACAGCCAAAGTCATAGTGTCTCAGAATAGCCAAAGCTGTCATTTCACGTGTGATAATATGTGAAATTGAATGAAACTGGTTTCCAACTGTCAAAAAAATGACAGGTGGCAGGTGCGTAAAATAAATATATACCATTACCATAGATATTCTAATTATGGCATAGTTAGAAAGCATAGCTATTCTAATCTATAGCATCACTGATGATGATGGTGAAGATTTACGCGCTTCAAGAGAAGTGTGGAGGCCTCTAATGTGATAGTCCAAGGTGTGCCATATTCTACGACCAGAGTAGACTACCTTTTGTTGAACTGTTGATCTCCTAAATGTTATGAATATTTGCATCAGCCTTAAAACAAACACAAACAGTGTCTATGACTGTAAATATTAGTCATAGGATAGGACATGTCCATGCACATTGTTTCCCTATGGTATAGCTTGTGGAAAAAGAAAATGATAAATATAGAAAATGCACAAATAACTTAACATTTGGGAATTTCTTTTTGAATAACTTGCTTTTGTTCCCTTTCAGAAATTGTAGAAATTGTAGTATTCAGATTCTACATTGTAGAATCTGAATACTACCAATGAGCTGCTTAAAGCAATATAATAAAACCGGCCCAACAGAACAGCTTAATTATTAAAAGTATAAAACGTACAAAAACAACTCAATATCAGGCCCATGACAGATTGTAATGCGTGCAGTAGCTGTAAGTTACTGACCTTGTCCTCTCTCTGCTCCAGTCCAACATGGCGACGGTGGTGATGGAGCAGATCGGACGGCTGTTCATCAATGTGCAGCAGCTCCGTCAGATCCCTCAGCTCCTGGAGTCGGCCTTCCCCACGCTCCCCTGCACCGTCAAGCTCTCTGACGTGCCCAAGGTCTTCCAGGAGCGCTATATTCTCACTGGGTACAGGCAGACGGACCAGAGCTGGCGCTACTACTTCCTCACCCTCTTCCAAAGGCACAACGAAAGCATAAATGTGTGGACACACTTGCTCACTGCTATGATTGTTCTTGTCAAGTGTCAGGAGATCTCCCAGACCGTGGACTTCTTACGGGACCCCCACGCCCAGCCACTCTTCATCATCCTCCTCACTGCCTTCATCACACTCTCCTTCAGTGCACTTGCTCATCTTCTGAGTGCCAAGTCCGAGTTGTCCTTCTTCACTTTTTACTTTTTGGACTACTTGGGTGTTGCAGTTTATCAATATGGCTGTGCAGTGGCTCACTACTACTACGTGATAGAAGAGGACTGGCACACAAGAGTCCGCGGGTTTTATCTACCCACTGCCGCTTTCCTGTCATGGCTAACTTGCTTTGGCTGTTGCTATGGCAGGTACTCAAGTCTTGAGATGCCTAAGTTTACCAACAAGCTTTACCAGTTGGTTCCTTGCACCTTAGCCTACTGTTTAGACATCAGCCCAGTTGTTCATCGCATCTACAGCTGCTATCAGACCGGCTGCTCTGACCCTGCAGTGTCGTACCACTTTTACCACACAATATTATTCATTCTCAGCGCCTACTTCTTCTCTTTCCCCCACCCAGAGAGCCTGTTTACGGGCAAGTGTGACTTTATAGGCCAGGGTCACCAGATCTTTCACGTTCTCATGGGGGTCTCCACACTCATGCAGATCGCGGCACTGCGCATGGACTTCACGGCGCGTCGCCCCCTCTATGAACGTCTCCACGGTGACCTGGCTCACGACGCTGTGGCACTCTTCATCTTCACCAACTGCTGCTCCGCACTCACCGTGTTTTATGTGCGCAAGCGTGTAAAAGCATCTCTCCAAAACAAACAGGACTAACGATAATGTCAAACACTATAATGTCATCTCGACTGTAAATTGCTTTTTTTTTAGATGCACTGTGTAACTTTTCAGGTGGAGGGTTCGTCACCTGATTGTATCCATGAAAATGTTATTACTTTGCCTAAATTGTTCCATTGAATGGCATTAAACTTATCACCATAGGGAGAAGCAGATGACGCCACCAGGCCAAGTTACAGACGACCCCCCCTCCCAGTAAGAAGTAATGCGAGTAATGAGTAAAAACTCATGTAACTGAATAAACGATAGATTGGTTTAATGCCAAATTGTGGAACATTCCAGGCAAGGCATTGACATCTCCAAAGAGACGAGAAGGTGGTGGACCCCACACCATAAAAGTTACATAGTGCACCTTCAAAGATTCCATATTATGCTTAATTAGGC
>KN470226.1:0-12014 GCA_000787095.1 Periophthalmodon schlosseri
TATATTTTATATAATAATATATATAGTATATTGTGTTAAAATTGTTCCGATTGGTTGTCTTTATGAATAATCATTACCAACGGCATGTGATATGAAGTATCTCCACCAACCTTTGCCATCGTTGATATTCTTTAGGAAAGGTTTGAGTTTTTTCTCGTACAAAATGGCTCCTTCTGTGTGTCTCTGCCTTAATGTCATCCATGTCTGCTCTAAACGTGAAATCTGAAATGAGACAACAAAAGACAACACATCTCAGTGAACCTGTAGCTGTAAAATGATGATTTGTAAGTGTATTGCTGTAGTTTTACCTGTGGAAGCTCCAGGGCTCTCATTACCGCTGCAAACCCAAACATGTTCCCCATGTTGCTCTTGAGCTCAGCTGCTAATTGGATGGTTTTATGAAGCAGTGTAGCCCGTTCTTCTGTGCTTCCCGTACAGCCCAGCAGATCCACCGCCATCATTATGGACATGGTGTAGAATCTGTTATGAGAATGGAAGATAGTAAATAGAGAAATGCTATTGCAACAGAAAAAATAGTGACTATCCACAGTGCAAGCACTTTTTTTGATTGTACACAAATAGTTTTTCAGAGCAATACCAAACTAGTAGACAATAAAAGAAGTAGTAGAAGTTCTTATATTTTTTGCACATTCATAAATTTTTATCCATGTATTTCTGGAGTTCGAAGGGGTGTGTGTCAACATAACGTTTTGACACAGTAGGTAGACTAACCAAAATTTTCTAGTGGTGGCATGTCACCTGCATGATTCCATGGAAATAGAAAGTTAAAACCATAATTCAGAACATTCTCCATGGAGATAGATATTATTTATTTTTTATATTACAGGATGCATTTTTTATATTACAGCATGTTTTTCTATGTTTGCAGTGCAAAAAAAAAAAAAACTTCCAAAATGAGAAAAACATACTTTTATTTTAGTCTGTTTATTTGGTTAAAAAGTTACATGGTGGGGCTTTAAGTTGATAAGAAGTATTCCTGCAAAAGGTTACTCAAGAAAAATGTAAATAAGTATATACAACTATATACAATACACAACACAAATCTGGCCAGTGATAACTTAAAAAGTAGTAGGAGATACAAGAGAGTACAAGAGGAAAAGAGAGCAAAATAGGACAGAGGCATACTAAGAAGACTAAAGGGAGGATCAATAGCTGCATTAATGAACCAGCTCCTGAATGATGCATTAAAAGAGGCTAGAAGACAGACTGTGTACCTCTCCAGCAGGTCCAGTCTGAGTTGGTGTCCATGAGGCAGGGTCAGTAACTCCAGCCCCGAGGACACCCCCATCATCCTTTGCTGTTCCGCGGTGACTCCTAATATTCTAGCAACCTATAATGAAACTAGCTGTTAGTTTTGTCTGTCTACCAAATGAATAATGCTTGATACACAGATTCATTGTAGAGGAGATCTACCTTGCAGTCCACCATAGTGATGTGTTTAGCTGTAGTCCGAGCATCCACCTCAGCCAGAAGCTCTTTGACCTTCTTCAGCACCGTCATTTCCAGAGGTTTATTCTCAACTGGTAAAAGGCATGACTCAAACCTATAAACAAGCAGAGGTTTCAGTTAAGAATGGTAACGTATGTTGTTCACCACATTCTATATAAAGACTTTGTTAATATGGTTGATTACATTGTATAATTAACTAAAATAGGTGAATCCTGAGATCATCATCTCTAGCGTATGATCTTTGTAATAATAACAATACTGTTTTCAGCTGTGCCATTACTTACTTGCATAATATCTTCTCTTTTCCAAACAACACATAATTGTTCAAAATGTCTATCAAAAGAACAAACTAGCAAAAGAAAAAAAAAAACGTGAACTAAATAAAATTACCTAGAAATAAGCAATTGTCTCTAAAACAAACGGAATGCATCACTTGACAGTACAACAGGACTAGTACAATTGTCTGAAATCTGCATCATATCAGTTTAATCTATTTAGCTACAGGTCTGGCCTCCATACAGCAGTAAGTCCCATCACTCTCTCATCAGTACAGTCTGTATTCACAGTGAAATCCTGCCCTCAGGCCTCCTCCCACAGGACGGTTAACTCCATGCTCCACTCTGTTTTACAGTACAAATGCAGCCCAGACTGTCAAAGTATTGGTCTAAGCTTCCTCACCCCTGTGCCCACAGAATGTCATGAGGAGCAGTGACCTTTGAAAATAACTGTATTGTTCTGAATGTGATACATGAGAAACTGTCAGGTACGGTCAATCTAAACCGATGTAAGGTATCACCAACCAATGTGAAACCAAAGCAGAAATCTGTGATATGACACTAACATTAATAATGGGATTTGGTTGGTGACCACATGACTAGATGTTCACAAAGTATAAATAGTGACACTGGATTGCTGACTGCACTCTCTTTTATTACTGCGGGCTCAACACTTGAAAGTTGTGTTTTTAAGTCCTGCAAAGGCAGATCATTTTGAGGACGTAAAACACTGGGATTCACACTACAGACAAATTAAATCAGAAAGTGGTGAAATTTAGTTCTAATAGTGTATGTGCTTGTTTGCCATACCTGGACGGCCTGAATGAAGACGCTTTCTCCACCTGTGGCGCACTGAACAGCCCCTCTCCATCTGCCCTCAACCCCTCCTCCCTCCCTTCCTCCACTCGTAGCCTCTCCACGTAGCTCTTGGTGGGGGGCTTGGGTGGGGCGCACGGTCTGAGGTCGCAGTAACTGCCGGCCGTCTCGGAGGAATGCGATTGGTAATTGGCGTGGTGGGCGGGCGAGGAGTGGGCGGAGTGAGAGGTATGGGCGGGGTGTTCAGGTGGGTTGTTACAGGCAGTGGGGCTGAGCTGTGGATCACTGGAACGACGCAGTACAGGAGAAGGTGGGACTACTGCAAGGGCGCGCCCTCCTGAATGACATCTCTGCCTGGTTACTAAGAGAAAGAAAACAAAACTCAAAAGCATCAATGAATATATAACTGGCACCATTTTAAGTGGTTTCTAACATACTGGCTGTGTAGGCTGGAGACATGGGGGTTTCTCCGACTGGGGACAGTGGGCAGCGGTACTCCTGGATCTGGTCCATACTCATGGCACAGTTGCGCATTGCGTCTTTATGGTGGTGGATAGTGGATGGGCTGCAAAGAACATAGTAAGAATGTTAAAATGTATTCAAAATCTAACCAGAGAAAGCTGTCAGTACAGTGCAGTGAACCTTAAAGGGTTCACAGGGTGCCACACCATGGGAGGAACAGGTGGTTAAGGGTATGAATGCTAATTACTGTGAGGTTAGAGAATAAAGTTCTTTTAAAGGTTTTTAAACATCATAAGTAACACGTTAGATTGTGTTATTTATGAATCAACTGTTTAAAAGCTAATGTGAAAGGAGCAGAAAAAAATAGAAGATAAACAGCCAAATGATCATTGATTGTTTTAATTAGATGGGTCACAGTGTACCAAGTGGATCAACAACCAGACTCTACAAACTGTCAAAACTACAGGTTTCCACTTTAATATTTTCATAAAATACTTAATCATATAGTTACTGTACTGTTGTACATTTATATGTAGTATATTATTGTGACTTTATCTCAATGCATATTGTATTGCTCTCATCAGACAGAGCAACGTGCTATTAACTTAAAAATATTTTGCAGGATTTATATATTATAATCTACACTAGCTGTATTTGGTCATATTCGGTAACTATTGAGAAACCTGAGAAATTTTCATTGTCTGTTATCCTGTTATATTTATATCATGTCTGCAGAGCGACAAACATTACATTAATGATTAAATATGGGTGAATTGAAAAGCCACAGCTCACTACTACTACTACGCTAATCTTACATTGTCTATCTGTGAGTTTGGTAGGATTTACACTTTGTCTGCTCCTCTGATCTGGACAGTACCTTCTAACAGAATGATGGATTAAGTGCACAAGTGGGAGAGTCAGTGTGAAGCGCTGCTGTGAGGGGACTGTGAGGGGATTGATGTTCACTACACTAGAGGAAGTGCTGATGGGGCTTGCAGAGTGAGGGGTCGCCAGTGCACTTTATAGGGCCTAAACAACAACACTACCACAACACCACCTGCAGCTGGGCACAGGCTCTGGCTCCACTGGGTCCACTGGAGGGGCCACAGGAGGGGCCAATGGAAAGGCCACAGGAATCTCAATTGGACTGGGAGTAGTGGAGCTGTCACTGATTTTGTAATAAGAAACATCAATTAAAATTGCTAAAAGGAATCGGAAAAATTTTAAGTTGGAAATGACAAAAATTACTTTCTACAGTTTGGAATTAAAGTAAATATAACAAATCAAAAATATAAACTGAGTTAGGTTAGTCAAGTTTGCTCCTTAAGTCAAACCTACTGACAGTGTATAAAACTGTAGAAGAAAAAACAATTGACCAAAAAAGTTAACATGCATAGCTTCCAAGTGTAGACCCTTTCAATAGATGTATGCCATTTATACCCAAGTCATAAGAAATAGATGCTGACAGAGTACAAAATATGACTTGAAACTAACAAATTATATTTAACATTTTTGTTGGCAAAATAAACTGAATTTAATGTCCAGAAACTGTATACTACTGATAAAATTTGTAGCACAAACATCTAATAAATACAACATAGGAGTTGACCAGATTACACTCGTCTCACCTGTGAGGTATCATCTTTTCTGTGGTCAGCCCGTCGGTCATGGTCACACTCCTTCTCTTGATGTAGGAGCCTCTCTGGCTGGAGGGGGAGTAGGCGGAGCCCTGCTTGTTGGACAGGGCAAAGGTGGCCTCCAGGTACCTCAGAGGGAGTGTCCGGCTGACGGGACAGTAGATGTGGGCCCCGCTGGACTGGGACACCACTTTGCGCTGACCAATGTAATATCTGACCAGCTCCTGGACTGAGTCAAAGCTGTCCGACTCCAACACATACTGCACCTAGAGAAGTACAATGTGTTATTCTCATAGATTTCATTAATGCTGCATGTAGCTCAGGACTCCCTCAAAGACCTTTACAAAAGTAGATTACAATTTCAATCACAACTCTCAAACGGCAGCCCTACATAGATTTTCAATAGTTTCAATAAATTGAAGAATAAAACTGAGACAATGAGACAACAATTGCTCTAAGAAATATTGTGCATACCAAAAATGGACTGGCAAAATTGTGAGTCATGTACTCTTTTATATACCAATTATTCATGCCTTTATTGTGCAATAATAAAAATAACATATATAATATATGTTGCCTATTTGTTACCTTTGTTTCAGTGGATTTGACGAGGACTTTGCTGATTTTGAAGTGAAGAACCTCATTGTCCCATCTACATGTCAGGACATAGTCTCCTACACTGGTCAGGGAGTCTCGCACCAGGAAGTCCCCATTCCTCACAACCAGTGTCTCTGATACCTGCAACAGAAAAGAGACAAATATTAAACAGGTGAATTCATTTTATTACACCTCTCTATTATTTCTTTTCTACGAGACCTTTCATTTTGACTCCACAGTGCATGAACTAGATACTGTTTAAAGTATATTTATAGAGCCTTGGGGGCAATAACGAATACAATTACAGCGCCACTGGCATGACTCTATGACTATGGCAAATATGAAAGTTATTTTAAATGTATTGACAAAATGAGCAATGCAGAAAACAATCTCCCGTTCATGGTCAATAGATCCGCCTGAGGCAGTGCATCCTGCTGATACCAACCGCTGCGCTGTCTCTGGTTTCTTTATGAGAAGCGATCACAAATATCGATTGTTACAAAGAAGCGTCACACAAGACAGATATCTTCTAAGACATACCAATGGAGTTAAAAACAAGAGAAACATTCAGAGAACAAAACATTCAGAAAAAAATCTAATTTACCAAAATGTCACTGTGCTGCATTATGCTATTCACCAGCAGGTGGCAGCACTTGCACACTTCAAAGCTCTGAGATCGCGTGCCAGTGGTAAATATTATAACACGTTTTGCCTTGTCTGTCGCTCTGAATATTGTCATCATGATGACCTGTACACAGTGCAACAAAAATGCTCATAATTTTGTTAATTAAGAACCAAAAATGTTACTTGGTGCCTTGAGTATATTCTCTGCAATCATGACTTTAGGAAACAGAATGTTTACATTAAGCCATTACAAATTAGCTAACACACAACAGCTACAGGGGGTGACAGGTGCACTCAAACATCCATTCATCAGTGCATCAGGAAGGTCATTTGTAAAACCTTGTCCAAAATAATATGCAAAAAATAAGAGGAGCAAATCTAATATGGTTTTCAATAAGTGTACGATGGAGTCCATAATCATTGTTATGGTAGCTGAGGGGCTGCGGGTTCCCCCAAAGTTTACACTGAAGCACACACACACGAATACATGAATATTTTATGTAAATTAAATGAGGAAAGCCTCCCAGATGGGTTTTGTTGTGAGCAGACGAGAACACAGAGCCTGATCAAGTGTTGGGGGGCTGGCTGTGTTTTGGGGGAACAAGGGCCCTCCACATGTGCACCTAGAGGAGGGAGGGGCTCGGGTCTGCCCCCCACCCCTCCCTCTAGTGCGTATCTGTGTTTTAGTCACCAGCTGTGAAATCCAATTGCGCACAGGGGGCAACACACGCAGCTGTCTGTTTGGCACGCTCTCCCACCTCCACAACGCTAAAGCAATTTCTACTGAGCTGTGACAGATGATGGGATTCATTAATCAGTGTCATTCTGTGTGTAAAGTATTTAAATGTTGCTCGCAGAATCCACACATCTTGGCACAAGTCACAATGGCTTTGTGACAATCACATCAACTAGAACTGAAGGAAGAAGTAGATTTGAAGTAGATTCTATGGTTAAATATACGATATGGGTAAGCTTTAAAGGTTCAATATGGAACTTTTTAGTTGGAGAGCTTAGTCTTGAATGTTCTAAAGCATTAAACTTATCTATCTTCATGGAGACAAGCAGGTGTCTCAACCAGGCAGAGTTACAGGTCAAATCTGTGGAGTGACAACCCACTCACAGTAATGCATGCTTACAATTTTTTACTATAGCAATAAAAAACCCTGTAACTGAATAAAGGCTAGAGTTTAATGGCATACTGTAGAGAGTTTCAGGCAAAGTTATAACATCTCTGTGGAGACAAGCAGGTGGTGGACCCGGCTCCAAGTTACATAGCACACTTTTAACTAGACATGGATAAACAAAGAAGGATAAGCAAAAATATGTGAACAACTCAATGTATGAAATGAAATAAATATTGGGATAAGAAGTACTTAATCATATTCAGTTTCACATTCAGTAACAACAATGATTCACTTTCACCATATTGACACTTTATGGTGCAAAAAAGACTGAAACATTGTAGTTAAATATATTACTTCCATTCCTCACTAAAACTTTTCCATGTAACCAAATCTAAGGAGTATGGCCTTCAAACATTTAATCTAAAATATTCTATTACATGGACTTCTAAATTTATATTGTCTGCCCTTGACCCATGCTCTGCTACACTATAAAAATCTGCCTAGCTCAGTGAGTGATGTCATTTCATTTCTTAAAGTTACTGTATATTACCATAAGTAGTAATTTCAGACTTCATATACGCCAACTTATGTTCTTATAAATCATTCATTGCAATAAGATGAAGCTTTCAAGTTATGTTGCAAATCATTTTTACAGTGTAGTGTTTGCTACAACCCAGGAAGTCGTTGTGGGTGGCATCTAATGACAGCAGGACATGCATGCATTTAGGGGATGTAATAAATGTATATGGGTGTTTGGGTGTGAAACAACTGATAGATGAAGTATATAACACTGATGATCTTCTATACTAACTTCTGCTGACTATGACACTATTTTGTCCAGTTTTGCACGTGCAAGGATTTGTGCAAGTTCAATAGGGTTTAAAATAAATTGTGATGACAAGATTACAGGGTCATCTCCAGTAGCAGCAGATCTCAGACCACTGCACATGTTCCAGTTTGAAGTATGTATATCAACAGTGGAGAACCAATAATGAGCTACAATGGATAAGAAGTAAATCTAAAATATGATTATCAAAATACAAGCTTATATGGTTGAAGACGTTTGTAAGACCAACAAGGCATGTATATTAATGTGTTGTGTTTTTTATGTATATGTTCGGAAGTCCCCTGACACGCCTCACACCTCCTGCAGAGTAATGTTCCACACTGTTCTCTGTTCTGTGGCATACATACCTCTCTGGGTATGTGTCCATGGTACCAGCCATGGCTCCGGATGTCAGCAGGACTCAGCTTCAGTTCCTCCTCCAGCTCTTTGCGCAGTTTCTCAGGGGGAGACTCCAGCAGGTACTTCTCCTTTGAGAACTGGAGAGAAGAAACATAACAGAAACAGGAAGAAAGGGGATTAAAAGGATGTAAGCACAGCAAATTCACCTAGAAACCTACTTCACAAAAGACTAAATATAACGTTAACTCTTTCAAATACAGTAAATCCCATGGAGATTTGAATGTAATTTTCAAAGCAAATCTGACGACATAAAAGGTATTACTAGATTTCATGAAAAACTGTGTAAAAGAAACAAGATTGCGAGATACATTATTTTGTGTAGCACTACACAAAGTAACACACCTGTGCTACAGAAGGCAGCACTGCAGGACGCACTGCCACACCAATACTGCATGTTCACATGAAGTACGCATACACAAGTACTGCATACTCTCAGAGAGAAGAAGCAATCCAATCGACCCTGACCTGATTACTAAGAGCCAGAAATCACCGGGAGCAATCTCTTATTGTGCCCAACTGCACTGAAGACTGGACTTATATATATATACATCTTAGTTAAATAGTACAACATGTGTTCAAAAGTGACAAGACTGAGAAGATTTCACGTACTACTAAAGGGAATCCCACAGCCCGGTGATAGACACTGATTGCAGAGAGTGACTTCAGCTGCACCTCCATGATAATAACAGGCCACACACACACATTTTATGTTATTTATTTATTTATTTATTTCATTTTTTTCTACAGGGAGAGCCCAATGAGAGTACCAGACTCTCTTTTTCATGAGTGCCCTGTTAAAATACAGAACAATACAAACAAAAACAAACAAAACAAATGACTACATAGGTCCATTTAAAAACAGGTGCAGGTGTGATTACAAATGTGTATCACCAGATTATTAAAGTGCTCCAATGTATCCAGTTTTGCATGTCCTTGAAATGTATTTCATTTTTGGGAAGCAAAATAGCCAAAAGCTTTTTCTCCCATTTCAGTTCTAGTGCGGCCAGTTTTTAAAACTAGACAATCATGAGATTTTGTATTAAAAGTTTCTGTATGAAAGTTCAAGAAGCAAGATACATATTCAGGCAGTCCCTTATAAATATATTTTATACAGTGTGGTTCTCTTCTGACAGATAGCGATGGCCAGCCTACTTTTTCATAGTACAGTGATGGGTTTTAAATTCATCACCTGTTATGAAACGAAAGGCTGAGTTAAAGTGTATCTAAAGGTTTCAAAGTAGTTTTCTAGGCAGCATTTCTTTCTCTAATTAAACTTGCAATTTCTGAGTTGAACCAAGGGTTGTTACAGTTTTTCCTTCATTTTTTTTCTTTTAGGTTCATGTCGGTCTGCAATTTCATTAAATGTATTAATTTAAAAAAAATTAAGGCCATATCAGGGTCAGGGAATGCTGATGTTAACCCAATATCGCTGTAATACAGGTCAGAGATGAAGACCTGCTCATTGAAATGTTTATATGATCTTCTCACCTTTACACCCGGATGTGTCTTTTTAATAAACGTTTGTATTTTAAATACACCCAATTGGACAGTGGTCGCTAAAATTCAGTGGGAAAACACCATTTTCCTTATAATTATGAGGGTTTTGTTAAGATTACATCAAGGAGTGTGTCTTTATTTAAATTTCTATGGTCAGGTCTATTTGGAATAGAAATTGTGTGAGATTCAGGCCATTGCATTGGTCTTTCAAAGTTTCGGATTCTTTCTCCAGCCAGTTAATATTTATATCACCAATTATTAGGACCTCGTAATTTTCCAGTTTAGAAAGTATAACGAATAGATCATTAAGAGCATTTTTGCGTGCTGAAGGTGCACAATAAATATCAGCAATAGCCATTTTTTTATGAGGATCATTTACATAGCTAACAGATAGATAGATATTCAAAACATTTAGGCTTTGAGCAGGAGAAGACATCCACAGACAGGTGATCTTTAACATAAATGGCAAAACCTCCTTTAGACCTGCTTGTCACAACCAGAAAATTTCAATATTGATTTCCTTATCACTGATTTTATTTGATAGCCAGGTTTCAGAAAATTCAAATATATCTGGATCTGTTTGATTTGCCCATAATGTAATGGGCATAATGATTTACTTTAATGTAATCTAATTTAGATGTGATTCTATGTACATTCATATGTATAATTCCCATTTCCTTCCTTGTCTTGAAGTTTTGCATATCAAATAGGCCTGACTCTTTAGGGATACTAGGCTTATTTGAGTTAAACCAGGATCGATTTGACACCTGGGAATTAGGTTTGTTAATAATATTGATACACGACCTCCAATAATTTCTTTAATGTCTACGAGATATTCTATGTGATATCTGCACATTAATTTGTTTTCATGTGGAATCTAAGCCAGTGGGCGCTGATTTTGTCAAAGAGTTATGTGAGATGTTGTTTATGCTGTGTGTAAGGAGTTACTCAGTAGGGCTGTTAGGTTACACACAAAGCTCAGCAGAAATATCAACACGGAATAAACAAAGAAAGGGAATCATCTCCTGCTCTGCCGATATGAAGAGTAATGAGACCAGAGACGGGAATAAACAGCTAAGGTGGTGTCGCTAAGGCTGGCCTGTCAGTGTAGCTAACACGGCCGCTTCATCTCATCCTGGACTCTCACACTTCTATTCATCCAGGCTCCCCTTGTGTCAGACAATCATCACTATTTTCACATTTCCATCCATCAATCCACTTGGGTTTGTGACAGCTGCTGAATGTACTGCAAGACTGTATCCTCAGTTAAGCTTAAAGGACGGTAGGTGTCCAGTATGTATAGAAAACTTTTCATTGCATGACTTAAAAAGTGTGTACAAGTTGTTATATATTTCCACCAATACTATAAGCTTTATACTGTAGGCATAAAATCTTAAAAGTGCACAATGCTTTTGATAGAGGCCCACTATTTGCTTGTAGATGTTACTGCTTTACTGGAATGTTCCGCAGTATGGCATTTACCTTATTGGTGTGGCATTTATTCAATCACAGATGTACTTATTGCTCAAAAATACCTTGAATAACATGGATTCTTACTGTGAGCGGGGTAGCCTTTCTACAGACCAGATCTGACCTGTAATTTGGCTTGGTGGCATATGGCTCCATGAAGACAAGTCGGTAGGCGACCCTTCTGACAGTTTGACAGTCCCGTCCCCATTTTTTTTGTGATTATATCACACAACAAATTCCAAGTTAGCTTAATAGTAGGCCTGTCACAATATTTACTATATCGACTTATTGTTGAATATATGATAGATGGAACAATAATATTTGGGGGTTAATATTTAATATTTTTTTCTTTGTATTGGTGGGGTACCTTGTTATTTTTCTGTTCTACAACTAGATCTGAGCCGGTAGGTTAAATAAATAACTTGAATGACTCATTATAGATAACTGCTGAAGTCTTTAATTCTGCTATTTATTTAGTGCAGTTCCTGTTTTTAACCATATTATAGAATTGATCTAATAATCTTGCCAGGACACTACCAGATGAAATTATTGACTCCTACCCCTCCCGACATCCCTCGCCTTGCCTTTTTTTTATCCTGTTTTGCTGAATCCTCTGGGGGAGATGGGTAGATATCACTTGGCGGCCTACTCTCCCAGATTAGATTTGAGGTGCGAGTGTGCGAAGAGGCCGCCAAAAGAGCACCGGGGTCAAGTGTGCCGTTATTGCTTTCTGCCCTGTCGCTATGGAAACCAAGCAAAGACCTATCCCTGATCCCCAACAATGAACTTGGCGCGT
>KN470226.1:12119-39047 GCA_000787095.1 Periophthalmodon schlosseri
CAGGGCAAATTGAAATGTCAGTGGGGTCTCTATTTATGATACACTGTGTAGAATGGGCTGACACTGACAGACAATAAAGAAATAATGAAAAGAAAAGAAAAAGGGGGGAAAATAATTATGCCATTTGTCAAACCGAGCACAACAAACTACATCAAAACCAATGTGATATCTGTACTTCTAGACATAATTCAAAAGTCAATGTAACGGCAGACATTGTGTGAAATAAGAAGGGGATGTAATGCGCGAATTAAACAGCACCTAGGTCTATTCAGAATAATACAAAGGCGGAATTGTACAATGGAAATGGTTGTAAAGGGAATTCCTTCATAACACACTAACATACAAGGATAGATGGAATAATAGCTGTATTGTTAGTGTCAAGGTCTTGGTTGCCATGACAACATTTTAGCGTATTTAAGAAACCATGAGCAGTGACGATGCATACACAAATATATTAATACAAAGGACGACGAGCTATTGCATGTGTGTGTAAAATAATGACTTTCCTTTTGTCCACAATATACCATAGGGCTATTAAGGATAAGAGCAAAAAATATCAATACAGCAATAGCATTTCCTCTAGACATACATTAACAATATCTATACCTCCTACTGATGTCTTGGTATCGGCCCCAGCTGGTCTGACTAACTACTTGGAGGTTTTCTATAATTGGTTGCATTCATCATAGAAATGGGCATTTGGTGAAGAGAATCAACTCAACTGGAAAAAGGGCTGCACAGTTAGTCCTAATATGCTATTTGTGCATCAGTAACTTTAACATCAATATAAGGGGGTGTTTTAAATTTCTTCTGGGTATTTTTCAGGCTTATCAGGCTTAGTGATTATAATAAAATGTACAATTACTTACATCTATTCATTACCATTTGTCATTTCTGGGTCACTTAGGGTGAGAGGTGAACCCCGCTATTCTTCGGTTGGAATGGGGGCTCTTCTGGACAATAGCAGCAGGCTTTGAGGTCAATGGAAACAATTATAGGCAATGGTAGACATAATCATCCAGTACTAGACGTTACAAATGAAGGATACTCCAATCATGAATGAATGGACAGTTGAGGGAGGGCATCTGGTAATACTCTATACCAAAATAGAAAGGGCTTGGACATAAATGCTAGCTGTATAGGCTGTATATTTCTGATAATTTGCATTTGAGATTAGATTTGCGATTAATGTTTAAAAAGAAAACTTACAACTTATAAAAGGACGGGATAATTCATTCATTTCATGCACATTCTTTTATTTAAATAACTGCAGCCTTTGTGATTTGATAACTGATTTTGATTATCATTCGATATTGCGATATTTTGCAGGTGGCCCAATATCTGTGAATGCTAAAGCCTTACAGAGAGGAGATTTAAACTTTTTTTTTTTGTTTCACCTTAATATGCATGCACCCAAGTACCTGGAGGCAAGCCACAATAACAAACACAAGGGCAAGCAGACTCCACAATATGGTCGTGCAAAGTCACTGTTAATATTTTATGATGCAATATTCCATAAATTCACTGAAAACTCCTCATGAATAAAGAGAGTGTGAGCAATTTGGGAATCACAGACAGCTCCAGCCAGATGGACAGACATGAAAAAGCAGACTTGGAGTAGTTTGAGCAAAAGATATATCTAACTGTAGACATTTGACATCACATGGAAACAACAGGAACTCGTTAAAGTCAAGAGGGAAGCCGCCATGCTGGAAGACAGGTAGCCCATTAGCCGATGAGGGAGTTTAGGCAATTTAGCAGCTGAGGCCGGACTTGGTTCCCTAGGGAGGTTAGGAGAGGCGAGCCGTATGCATCCCTGTGTGCGTATGGTGGACTTGTAATTGGATTGGGTTCTATTCTGACGATAGCCAAGCCAGACAGACTGAAGCGAGGGGTCAAAATATGGGCATAGGAGAGATATGGAGTATGATAGTGGGGATAGCATGTGTGAAAACCTGCTATAGATATCAGCTCAGTGTGATTCCTCACCTAATTTACACTAACATGCATCTGATCCTGTTAGCTTACACAAAACCAATTAGACACTCCCATACTGTGACATCCGTGGTACCCTCCCAGCCCCCATAGAAAAGAGGGGACATCAGAAAAAGTACAATATATGAAGTATGAAAAGGATGATAATGGGCAGACAACAAATATATGCACATATTTGGATGAGGCACACACCGAAAGAAAGTGTTTGTAGTCCGACTTTGATGCTGGTTCCTTTGTTCTGATAGACAGCACAACATCAATTTGAATATTGGAAAAGTACTTTTATTTCAAGAAATTCAACGTGAAACAGTGCCCATAGCTGACAACCACAAGATTCTGCACATAACTCAATATGTAAAAAAATAATCTTGCAAAATGGAAATATTTCACTATAAATATTTCACTGAAAATTTTACTTTTTAAATTTTCTACAATATTCGTAACCACTGTGTTTGAATTTGGTGCATCTAGACACCAAGACATCGAATTCAATTATGAATTTATTAATAATAAATGTAATAAATGTATTATAAACAACACATTCACAACTCATTAAGTAAGCAGCACACTGAGTGACTAACTACTGAGCGCAGACATTTTTCATGCCATTGCCTGTATTCTTTGGCTGTCTCAAAATGTGTATGTTTTAATCCTCTTAAAATGATGGTGCATTGTATTCAGTGTCTGTCTAAAAATGTAATTTCTTACTTTGCTTCACCGTTCACACTGACTAATGATAATGATAAATGAATGGTTAATGTGACTCTGAAACAAAGCTAAATCAAATTGTGCCTTTAACAGAACCCACTGAATACTAATGACATAAGTGTGGTTCACACAGGCTGTTGTGTGATGGAGTTGAAATAGGTTAGATTAAAAAGCTAATCTGAAGTAACAAGAGCTTACAATTACTGCACCGATATTTCTTCTGAAGCAGGCCTTAAGAGACTCAATGTCTATTATATGATTTAGTAAACTTAAATTAAAACTTGACCAATGCCCTGAAGTTTCTTTGGACAACTGACATCAGGTATCCAGGTTTTATAATTGTATTTATCAGTCTATTGTGCTGCCAAACAAGGAGCTCAAAATGCAATTACTATCAAACAGGACAAAACTTGTGTGCCTTAGAACTGGCCCCAGGCATTTTGCATAATCGCATTCAAAAAGATTTGGCATGACACAAAACCGGCTCCCATTTTTACAGTTACTGCACAGCACATCCATGGAGCAACTAATAGTTTGTTTATTGTAGCACACTAAGTACTAAGCTCTTAACCAGAAACACCACACAGTCCAAGTGGAACAACCGGGAGAACCTTAACTCAGGCATGAATCAGTATGTTGTTGTTTAGGCTACAGCTCTGCCTATCTGCACCTTAAGCCACTTTAGCACATACAAACAAACGCAGGAAGGAAACAAGGGAGGAATGTGAATCAGAAAATAAAGATAGGGCAACAAGATTTTGGGAAAAAAAATCAAATTGCAATTTTTCAGTATTGCTATTAGATTTGCGATAAATTTAAAAAATAGGATTCTCTTCAGAGTGCACATTGTAAACAACTTCAGGAGTGTTACAATTTGAGAGAAGAAAAATATAAACGAATAAACGAATACACGCATCCAGAGAATTTCAGAACACCGTTTACATAGGTCTACAGGAACAGCAAGATTTTTCTATAAACTGACATATTTTCTTTGCGATTTTGTTTCCAGCCCTCCTTCCTGGAATAATTTGCAAAAGGACGGGAAACTAAAAGAAATGGTCAGGTCAGTCTAAAATAATGCAAAAAGATGTGGTTTGTGGTACGGTTTGTAACTGTTTTTAACTAAGAGATTTTGTGTTGCTCTCTGGGACTTACATTGTTAAATAAGTGATAAATATTGTGCCAATTAAAACAATGAAGACAGTGATTTTGATTTGACTGTGATATATTGTGCAGCCCTGTGGATGACTTCAACAAACTACAAGCAGGACATTTTTGTAGCACAGATGTAACTTGGAGAAAAAAGTAGCCCATTCCTGGTTGTGAAAAAAACTTGCACAAAAGAGAGGAATGCATTTGAGCAGCACTTTGAGCCTGTGTCAGAATGCACCTTCTTTCTTCTCCAGCTGCGGGGCTAGCCTCTAACCTTGTCACCATGGTAACGTCCTAAGTGGTGGTGGCAGAAAGAGGGAGGGGCCAATTTTGGGTGTGTGGATATATGTGTGTGCGGAGGGGGGTCTCATCTCTCTCCAGTCACATACGTACACGCAAGCTCAAAGGTCAAAGGTCGAATCCTTAAAGAAGACTCCTATCCATTGATCTGGTGTCTCTTTTTCTCACCACCCTCTGACTCCATGTCCTCTTCTTTTGGACAGACAGAGAGCAGGATTATAGCATACGGGTGAGTGGATCCTGCTATCTCTTATTACACGCCTCACACACGAACATGGGGATACTAGGGGCCGATGGCGGGAGGGGGTGCCCCTATCAGTCCTCTTCAGGCTGAGGTAATCCCTGCCTGCCCTCCAGTGTGGTTCTCATTGTTATGGAGACTCAAATGTTCACAAGTCATTGCCATTTAGACACATGTAAAGTGATAGGAGCATTAAGAGTGACAGTAATGTTAGACCTCTTATATATTATGTCCTCTAAGTGGAAAGGCAACAAATTAGTCAATTGTCAAATAACACTGTTTTTTTTTTTTTTTTTTACCGCTTTGTTTACTATGGTATTCTAATTTGTTTTTGGTAGATTAGGTTGTAGTAAAACAGTATTTGAGGATAAAAGTGTATATATATATATTACTCCCTGTTTACAATGAAATTTCTCCATCTCTTCTGAAAAAAAACAGAAAGCCAGGTGTATATAGGACTCATAATACTATACTATAACAAAATTTCAGACCATCCAAAGTAAAAAAAAATTTGTAAAATAGTATTAAATGCTGCATATTGTGTAACATCCATCAATATATTCAATTTACATTGACCAGTTTATTCTACTTCTAAGACAGTTTTGTCCGGTAGATGCTACTCTGTTCAGTTTCATTCATCCCTCTGGGGATCTACCGTAGTTACATTCATAGCTCTCATTGCTATAGGAACATATAGTTAATTTTACTTTAGTTTATTTAACGCGCATAATGATAAAGTCTCACTATATCCAGTATTGAAAAAATACTTTATTTGAAACCAAAAATTCTAAAAGACACAACATACAACTAATAATAGCTGTGTGAACTTAAATATAATCTATTGTGCACATACCATCCTACTCATTCAGGCTGACAAGAGGATATTACGTGCCAAGAATCATTACATTCAGCCTGGTACATTTATCTTCATTGTATCTGCTATTTATACATCTTCAAGACTGCATACTGATTTGGTTTTCAAATAACTACACATTTTTAATGAAAATAAACCTGAGATTGTGATTGCTCAAATAAATGTTGAGACAGTACATTGACTTTCAGTGTAACTTTTTGAACTGGTCTCTTGCATTCAAATTAAAACTGTCATTAAAAGAAAAAGCTTAAAGTTACTCTCCCAACTAAGTCAAATTACCTTTAAATCTATGCAGACTTGACCTATGCTGCAGTATCTAATGAGCCCTGAGCCAATTAAAACCCTTTGAAATGACCGCATCTTGTTAAGCATGGATCTATGCGTGGAATCTGTGCAGTTTTTCTGCATTTGAAAGTCTTCCAGCATCAGGACATTTAGTAAAACGTGCACACAGTGTAAAGAATGCATTGATGAGCAGTTTAATGAGCCTCATATCAGTGAGTGTCGACTTAAGAAGTGCAATATTAATAACTGAAAAATTATCTATGCAAAATAGAGGATGTCTGGTAAGATATGAAAGTTGAAGGTGGGAGACATTTTTGATATTCATGGGTTTCAGCTTCCTGTTATATGGTACTATTTTGAGGACGGTTAACCATTTACAATATATAATATTTAGTTTTGAATTTGTAATTCCTATAGCTACGGTCCAAACCTTAGATCATTCTGGACCCATGGATCGATAAGTGTTTTGGTTAGGGGTTGCAAACAACATTTACAAATATGGTCCAAACCTTTTTGTTTTTTTCTAGTCAATACCGATATTTGCTGTTATAATAGCTCTTCTATTTTCAAGATTAACTCATGTTTGTTTAACATTTGATACACTCTGGACAAACTGAGAATGATACATGATATGCACAGAAGACTGCTTATAAAAAATATTGTTGTTAAATAATTGAGAAATTTTCCATATTGGATCCATACCAATACATGCAAAAAAAATCCCTCATTATCACAATATATGCACAACTTGGAAAAAAATATAGAACCTTCAAAACACGTCTAATATACCTCCACCTCCACTATTTATACACTGCGTTAGGGGACGGGATATACCCTTGGTTGAAAACTCAAAAGAGCAACCGTAAAAACACTGGCACTGTTTTCTGACATGATCAAAGCACATCTTAGACAGGTCTCCTCCGACAGAACCAGGGAAAAGTGGTAGGAAAGAGAAAGGAAGAGAAGAAGAGAAGGAAAGAGAGAGAGAGAGAGAGAGAGAGAGAGAGAGAGAGAGAGAGAGCAGTGAGACTGATAGTGGTGACCTTCTCCTGTCATTAGAAATCACTGTCTCATCCAAACACACAAATACAAACAGGGCATCCATCCATCCCTGGAGGTCGACCCGGCACAGAGGCTATATATCTAACTGCAGCGTGCATACTCCCAATAGCAGCAGTAGCAGTAGTGGTAGTAGTCATAGTAAATGTACACTATGTGGTATAAACTGTCAGTCATAGATAAGACCACCTATACTGAGTGACAGGAGATGGACAGAATGTGACACTGCACTGTCCCCCCAGAAGAACATAGCTATAAACCACAATATAGGATTTTGAGTAAACTTGACTGCTTGGTCTATGTATCATTAAGTAACGATAGAAGAATATTTTAGTTCTAATTTCATGAAAACTGTTAAATTCTAATATAAGTTTAATAAAAAAGGCCATAAACATTTATTAAGTTTGAAAAAGTCAGACTTAGATAAATTATTTGCTGGAAAATCCAATTGGCTGCTAACTTCACGGATAGAACAGAAGTTTGTGTATTTTAGTGCAATATATTATGCATTGGCCTATATAATCCAGCCATAGGGGGTCACCAGCCTATGCTAAATCAATATGTAAATCATTTCACACCAGGAGGCAGATTATCTGTTCCCTGTGGGGAGAAGCCAAATGAGAGAAGATAAGTTCAATTCAATTCAAGTTTATTTATATAGCACATTTAAAACTACTTCAGCTGACCGAAGTTCTTCACATAAAAGTCAACAAACAACAAATATGCAGATAACACGATAAAAAACAATATATCCTGTTTAGCTGGTATTAAGTGCCAGAGAGAAGAAGTGGGTTTTCAGTCTAGTCTTAAACTGTGTTAAAGACTGAGAGGATCTGATGGGAGGGAGGCTGTTCCATAGTCTGGGCGCTGCCACAGAAAAGGCTCTGTCACCTCTGGTCTTGAGCCTGGCTTTGGGCATAGCCAGCAGGAGCTGGTCATCTGACCTCAGGGCTCTGGGTATAGGGCTGTAGTCACTTCCTCAAATAAAGTGGACCCACAAAGTGCAGACATTTAAACACAATCAATAACATTTTGAATTGCACCTCATATGAAATAAGGAAGTTGCACGGCACAGACATGATGTACTCTTGTCTCTTAGTTTTGTCAGCAGACGAGCTGCAGTGTTCTGGACATTCTGTAAACGCTGCAGGGAGCCCTGGTGCAGCCCCACATACAAAGAATTACAATAATCCAGCCCAAGATTTCTCACTGCAGGGCGACAATAAAAGGACACAGGACCAATCACACTGTCATGCCCAAGCAGTGGGTTAGTTTGGTCAAACACCACAATCTCAGGTTTATTTTGATTTAAGCTCAGGAAGTTTGTGCTCAGCCAAGTCTGCACATCCTTGGGCAGTCCTGCAGAGTTTTGACTGTGCTTTGGCTGCCATTGGCGGTCACTGGCAGATATATTTGTAACATATATAAGTAACATAAAAAAGTTAAAAATTTGTAAGAATGAAAGTTTTTTTCCAGGTATTTTTCAAGCAATAAAAACAAATAAATGGAAGACTGATAAGTTTATTGCCATACTGTGAGACATTCCAGGCAAACATCTTGGTAGAAACAAGCATATGGCTGACTCCACACCAGAAAAGTGTACCTTTGACAGCCCCAAAGCCCCAAATGTTCTTCAATGTCACGTTATGAATGAAAGAAAAATTCATTCAAAACAATGCTTTCATACCATTTCTACCCCATCACTTATTACAGCCTTATCAAGCTTAATCAAAACCACCCAACTGTCCCAGCACATCACAGCAGGGGCTCTGTTTAATCAGGTTTCATTTTCGATCGGCAAACACTTCACCAACTGTCACTGTATTGTTCCTCAGATGTTAGCTGTTGGAACCCAGACTGTGCCTCATTTATGACATTCTACTTGTCATCACTATAAAATCCTGCAATATCACTTAAAACACATTGAGATTCTGTTCATAGCGACAATGACAAAGTGATTCAAAGTCTTGGGTATACTTCCTCTATAGACTGGTATTACCCTGCTGTGACTGGCGCACCATTCATATTTTAATGGTCCTATTCACTCTGATGTAGTCTCTTTTAAATGTCTTTTGTCTCTGGCTCAAACACCAGTGAATC
Organism: Periophthalmodon schlosseri; assembly: GCA_000787095.1. Lineage (NCBI taxonomy): Eukaryota > Metazoa > Chordata > Actinopteri > Gobiiformes > Gobiidae > Periophthalmodon > Periophthalmodon schlosseri. The sequence continues at coordinate 20,834 of KN470226.1, forward strand.
CATTTCCTCCCTGTGTCTGGCTCTCTCTAATCAACCTGGCGAACAGCATCTATCAGCGCTTTGATGAGGTGCACATTACGGAGATATACGGGCTCGGAGGTCCTCTCCGCGTGTGTGTTATTGAGGGAGTCGTGAAAGAAGAGCTTATTTACCGACGTTTATTTGGGTCTTTGAAAGCTGTGGTGTGCAAGGGCTTGGCTCATCGGAAGTGAGAACAGAAGTGTACTAGACATCACAGGAAAGCGAAGAAAAACAAAAGGGTGCAAACTTCAAAAAGTTCAAATAGGGCAGGAGATTGTTCAATTTTGGTGCATGGAGACAAGTTAACGTTGTAATATAAGCTGATGTTAAAATGGACTAGTTATTTCATAGAGCACTCATCCACTAACACGAAGTTGGAGTTTTGCTTCCCTCTTGGACCTAATTTAGTCATTGTGTCCTTAGGCAAGACACTTCACCTACCTTTCCTAGTAATGTGGTGTGTGTGAGTGATAGATGGTAGTCAGAGGGGCCGATGGCACAGATTGGCAGCCTCCGTTCTATCAGTCTACACCAGGGCAGCTAAAGCTTATCACCACCCAGTGTGGAATAAGGAATAATGACTACAATGTAGCGCTTTGAGAGGCTTACTTATTTAATAGCCTCTCAAATGAAAGAAAAACTAATCAATGCTGGAGGCCATAATATTATTCTCATGTTCTCATACCATTTAAAACTACAAGTAAAAAGCAGACCTCTCTTTCATTCAAATTTGTACAGTGAAGAATGATACATTTCAGTGGATGTCAAGTCTGGTCTGACAAAAAAGTATTGACAAAAAGCTCTATTTTTAACTTACTCTACTAAACACACCGTAGTTTACACAGTCCCTATCTTTAGCACACATTCTCAGATAGGAGAAAATATGCTTTACCCACATCTTACGAATGCAAACATGCAGTCTTATTCTCTTTAACAAACACACAACACTACTAGACTCCTGAAAACAAGCCCTACACCCACACAGGAGATCTGAACGCTACTGATAACTATTCCAGTAATTAATGTAACAAGATTGAGTGTTGATGCTAGCTGGCGCGATACAGACACTGATTACCGATTACACACATTCAATTAGGCCTTCCTCGAGATGGAATCAGATAGCTTGGTTGAACCTACTCAAATCAAATTACTTTAATAATTGTGCTAATGGGAGGAATGTTGCCCCTCGCATTAAGATGTAATTGCAGAGCTAGGAGTAATTGCGCACACCGACAGCGCTTTTTGAAAAGTGGTAATTTGTGGGTTGGTTCTTGCAAGCTGAATTAGAAAATAGTGGTGAGAAGGAGCCAAAATGTGTCAAAAACAATGTCAGGTTATTTTTACCATAGGACACCTCCATGTGACAGTTCCTTCACCCCTGTCCGGTGCTTACCAGATGGTGCCGTGCCTGGAGCATGCTGGGAAACACAGCCATTATGGTGGTTATTAAGTTTGGTTAGAATGATGCATGGAGGTCAGCATAAATAGCCTGGTTGACTGGTTTTGTCTTCCATTTATATTTAGAGGTTTTGGTTCTAATTTTCGTGGTAATGTTTAAAAGGCTCACAGACCACTGGTGACTAATACTGGTGTACATTTTAGGATCTGGCCCTGTCTCGCAATGGTACAGCGTTCTTTGAATTCTTTCCTAATTCATTCCAAGTATCAACCTATTTTCTTTTGGCTTTTATGGACACAAATATCCAACAGCAAAGCGCAAAAAATTGGAAACTGGAAAAGGCCAAGCCATGAATCAAACATGGGTTGTTCATGTGGGGATAACACATCGTGTGTGAGAACTTCCTAAATATGAGAAATAAAGAGAAATAAAAAGTATGGTATACATAAAGTCGCAACAATGGCTGGCAAAACAAACTGCTATGAATCATACAGAAGACATTTGTGCACCTTAGTTATAATGATGTAATGCACCATAACTGGTTTTATTTCTTCCCAATGACATCATGCCACATGTGAAGACAAGGCTCTGAATTAGCAGATATGGTGATTTTCTGTTCAGTGCCTGCATTTGACTGCTTTTCCACTGTAATAAAGTTGCTTTTTGGTGACAGTTCCCTCCTCGACATCTGTTCACACGCAGAGGAGACAGGGACTGAGCCTGCCTGAGCTGACAGCCTCTGCAGGAAGAGACATCTGACAAACAACACTGTATAAAACTGTTCCAGGGTGGTACTAACCACACAACCGCTGCAGTGAATCTATGGAGCAAGCCTCTTTAAATTACAAATATGTAAACATAAATGTTAGTTACAATGCTGCACTAAGTGCTTCTGTCTTTGGAGATACACATTGATTTTTATAGTTCAATAAATCATTATGATCACCAATAGCTTGAGATGCACTGCTAAAAATGCAGGTAGTTAATCTGACTTTGTAACCATACAATGCCTCTTTACAATTATGGTAATCAGTTCCTGTTTTTGAGTTATTTGGTTATGCATTGCAGTGAGGTTGGAATCTTGTTATACTGTTAATGAGACCTCAATTAATGGGTGCATTAGCCTGCTAGTGGGAACTATCCTGAGTATGCACTAATCCACTGAATCAAACCTGACCAAAAATATATGTAAAATGAGGATGGACGGTGAGATACTGCATTTATGATAGCCTGTATGTTTTTCAAATTGCAAAATAAGTGGCTAATTCCAACTGTTGTTGAGAGTAGATGAATTTCTATTTGATTTGAGGAAATAGTTTCTAGTATCTGGTCTTCTACACAGAAACCAAACTTTTATTAATATAAAACAAATACAAACACAAATTTAAGTTGTTTTCTGATGACTTCCTACATCGCAACAAGCTAGGAAACAGCCTAACTGAGTGGAGTCGTGACAGCAAATTATTCATTTTTTTAAGTCACACTTTAGTAAATTGGTTTGGTCATGTTTTTCTGAGTTTTTCTTTGTTGAGAAAAGAGGGTCTAAGGACAGGCGATGCGCTGAGACAGTTATCCAAGTGAATGTTAGTTAATCTTTTATTGATCAATAACCGTTTCACGGTTTGATTTTTTTATCTTTCTGTTGGTTAAATCAACAACTTTGTAAAGCCCTGCCCTATTTTGGGCTCTACAAAAATAAATTGAATTGAAACCCGACCATTCAGTGCACCGTTCTGCAGGCACACCAAAAACTTTACCCAACCTGGATGACCTATTGCATCCATCTATCTAACCTTTCTCCACATTACAAGGGCACTGTGTCAGTCCACTCCTTTAATGTCGACTCAGCAATGCCACACCTATGGATGCTGTTTCCATGGTAACGGCATAGTCGGCATGCCCCAGCTGGTGTGTCCCTCAGGAGGAGTGTATGGGCGTACGTCTATGTGAGGGAGGTTAATGTGCCCCATGTGTGCTCTGCTCCATCATGTGCAACCGAGTGGACTGAAGAGGAAAACATGGCTGGTCGCGAGCAGTTATCAGAACACCATTGTCTGCCTGATATGATTGTGTGTTAGCTTTGTAAGCTGATTTATACTGCAAGTCGTCAATTTTCTTCTTCCACAAAGCAGCGGTTTATCCTTTGGACAGAAGATGAAGTAAAGATAGAGCTGTTTTGGGAGTTGATGCACAGCTCACCTGAGACGGTAGATTGAATGTTGTTAAATAAATTGGCTGTTTAGATTGGTTCTGAAAAATTGCTAAAACAAATCAAGTGAAATATAATAGCCCAATGGGGAGCGGTACTTACAATGGTGTGACAATGACAATGCTCACAGTTATTGTAAAGGGATTCCAAATTAAATGCATTTGGTTTTCTGTAAGGCTTTTAGCATAACAATTATACCATCTTGGGCTGGATATTGCCAAGTACTTCACAATACAATTTGCATCCCAACACAGGGTCTACAGTATGCATTCTGATATGTATCCCCCAAAAAGTGTGTTAAAAGTTTAGTATATTGATTAAAAAGAAGTTGACGAGGGCTATGTAAAGGTATAGTGAAAGCTGAACCGGTCAGGTGCTCTTTGGAGATGTTAGCTGAATTCTTCTATTACAAAATAAATGTTTGTTTTTTCTTTTTTTTTTAGCATATTGATGTTTTTGTTATGTTGAATTAAAAATGCATTGGAATTTCATGTCCACAATAGCCTTAATATATGATATTCATATTGCCAAGAAGTCTGTCCAGACATATATTTTGAGTACAGCACTAGTACCATCCTAATCAAATCATATAGTACAATAACCATGCTTAAGATTTCTTTAATTAATTGAACACAACTCCTTATACAGCTCCATAATATCTTGGCACTGGTATAGCAGCATTAGCCAGTGTGCCCTCCAACCACTACACAGCATTAAGTGTGAAAAACCTGCCTCACAATCTGGCCATGATTTTCAAGTTCAGAAACATTTCAGCTCTCTTTATCCCTATTCTTTTCTCAATCCTAACAACAATATGCTAAAAGGTTAATGGGGTGTTGTTGGCGAATGACACCAAACAACAGTGGCGCCTGATGCTCGTATTGGAGGCTAGTCACAGCTGTAGCGGTGTAAACAAACACTTTAGCCCACTCAGTCACTGTGCACTGACTCATACTACAGCACAGCTAAGTACTGTGTCTGTGGTCAGCATGGCCCTGGGGTTTCTCCTTTCACTTTTACTTGACATTTCACAGGAACAGGACCAGGAACATGAAGTCAGTCCATAACAAAAGCACTTGGGCGCAACGGTGACATAGCACCTCAGAGCCCAGAGGATTAAATGGTGTTCTGTCATAGGCTTTATATAGGAGATGAGCTCAGGATGGTCTTATGAATAAGTTATGGTGAGGGAGGGGCTTTACAACTCTGCTTTGCACAGAAACCTTAATGCAGTGCTGTTATGGATTGCATATACAAGTCATTGCCGGCTTTTAATGTTGTTTTTTGTAGTTTAAAATAGAAAATGAATGTGTTGCCACTTATGAAAAATTTTAAGATTTGCAGTCAATTCTGTAAGAAATCAAGTAAAAGGTACAAAAAAAATTACAAAAATAAACATGTTTACCATTACATAAGTCCTGTACATAGCATGTATTGTGGGAGATAAACAAAAATATAGATAAGTTTCTCATGACTTGACGTGATTTGTCAATATTGTAACAAACTCAAATCACAATAGTACTCCGGACACTGTAAAACACACATTCCTCAAATAAAGCTCCTAAATTGAAACTATACATTTACTTTCCTGCCACTATAAAATGTTGATGTTGTTTTTGACTTCTTGAGATTAGTTTTTCTGTTTTATTCTAAGATACTGTCTATATAAGTAGTAGTAGTTCAGTGAGTCACCGCTATCTGAAGACACACACTTCCATTGTTGTATCCCGCACTCAGAGCTGAGAAAACACAGAAGGTCAACGGTGCTACTTGAGCATCATTTGACTGTGTCCGTCTCCACTTACTTTGTTGCTAATGTGTCCTCCTCTCTCACTCCCTCCTCTCTCCTCTTCCCTTATACCCATACTCAGCACGCTCAGCTATTATCTGCTCCCTAAGTAGTTGTCCAAATTGCTATTTCCATCTTCCCATTGCAGTCTCGTATCTCCCTCCTGCCGCTGTACGTGGACCACAGATGGTATCTCTTCCATCAGCTGGGTAGCACGCTGGCTGTGTCCGTGTGTGTATGGGCACATGTCAGTGTCTGCTAACATGGGAGATAGACAACAGTATCCTCTACAAGGTAGACAAAACAGCAGGGAAAATGGATGGGGAAAAATGCTTTGAAATATCAATCAAAACATACTGTGAATAAAACATGAGATGGGAAGGCTTCAAAACATAACTTAGAGGTAAACTACAAGATTCTATTATGAATTTGTTATTCAACTCAACAAACTGGTAATTCTTCAAGGTGCAATCTGCCTAAGGCCCATGTTGACCCACCTGTGTGACCCTTACAAAAGTACAATGAGAGACCACTGCTGTTATTGCTTTTATTTACTACAGGGGAGATTGGAAAACATACTTTAAATTAAATTCAGCATGATACAATCAAACTAAATGTTCTCCTAGGACACAACATGACTACTGACCTTATTCCGTCCCGCCCACTTTTGCCTCTTAATGCTATTAGACCGCACTTTCTTTGTGGTGGCACTTTTGCTTAAGCAGGAATCCCATTCATTTCAATAGAGAATTTGAGAAAAGTTTTGATGCTAAAATATGACACAAAGTAAGTTGATTTGTTTAAAACATTCTATGTTCATGTGTACCAATAATGCACCGACTCTCTGGGAGACTTTAAAACAGCTCTGTAGTCTGTATATAATTTATGCAAGCCCCATGCTAAATAATTGCCCCATGCAAAATAATACAACTCAAATGACGATGGCAGCGACCACGGCAACTTCCAGAATTAGGTGAATACAATGCAAGTAGCTGCCGGTGCCAAACATTTACTTGAATATCATCTAATGGTGATAAGATGCTACCTATAGGTTGAATAAATACATTATTGACCAGTCCAACTCAAACCCCAATGATCAGAAGCTAACCACTCTGCCACTGTTCATCCCTTACCCACAGTCTTAACTATAAATCAGTATGAATAAGGCCTGTCAGTTTACGGTAACAGCTTTTAAAAATATATACTCCTTCATAATTCCTTACCTTGTCTTTGACTGAATTCCATTCTAATAATTTACAACACGGTTCAGGTGGGACAGTTAAATAACAGCACGTGCCGTTTTTTCACTGGAAACACAAATCTAACCCTTCATTCTGGCAGCCCAGCGGAGCCCATGTGATTAGCGCAGCTGAGGGCTGGGAGTAGCACTACTGTCAGCACATTTCAAAAGGCCTGCTTTAGTATATGACCTCAACTTGACGAATATGTTAATCAAGGCACGCTTAAGCCCTGCCACCTCAAAATATGCAGCACCTTTTGGAGTTCTTTTTTTTTTTCTTAGACAAGGCAAAAGCAGCCACACACACAAAATTATCCAATTCCCCCAAGGGCCCTGCCATTCTCTGTCACCTTGCCTTCCCCTGCTTGGAACATTAATGGCTAATTTGCTGGCTTTTTGGGGTAAAAGGTCATTGGGCTGACGGATAGGAGGTCTGAGGACTTGTCAATACTAACCCTCTTTTTAACACACATATACACAATTATAGACACATTGAAGCAGTCTAGCGTTCATGAATTTAAACAGATAAAAGCAAGCACATGTGGACATCCATTACAGGAGCGCGACATAACCGCCAGCCCAGTGCCATTACCATCCATATAGTGCCATTTATCTTTACAATGACAGGTTTGAGGGAGAGAAACCACAATCCCACAATGCATTGCTTCAGCGGTTAAACAGGAAGGGGGACACAAAAAAGGAAGCCTGAAGGACAGACAGTAAAGAGCTACATTGGGTCAGGGGAGGCAAAGACACAAAATCTATAGCATTAGGTGCAATAATGCTGAGATTTTAATGAGGCAACCAATTAATCCCCACAAAAATCCTTTGTTTTAAATTAAATGAAAGTGTGGGAGCAAACACAAATAATGCCGCCTAAGATGTTTTATCAATTAGCGACGTTACTTTCATAATAGTAATTAACTCGAATGCGGCCGGGTCAGTTGCCATGGAGACAGGCATATGGTGACACAGCATGTAATTAATTCATCAGTGAGTGACAGAGGAGGATTAATCAGCTTTGCGCACTACAAAAAGAGTAAGAGGATAAAAGCAGAAAAGAGAGAAAGTTATGGTTCTAATGAGTTTTCAACTTATGTTATGCCTGCTTTGTTCTGTTGGCTATTTAATTGGATGTTGAGAGATATAAAAACTAAATTTGTGCTGTATATGTAATAAGGCAGCACAATTTTGGGAAAAAAAAAAAATTGTGATTGCAATTAGATTTGTGATGTGTATAAAAAGTAGGATTTTGTTCAAGAGCACAAAGTAAACAACATTTGAGAGAAGACTGATAAGTTAGTACACGAATCACATGAATTTCAGAACACAGGTACAACAGGATTTTTCTATAAAAAGCCAGGATATTTTGTTCTTTGCAGAGGACATTCTATTATCTAAATAACTGCAGCTCATACTGCAATTTTATCGTAATGTATTGTGTAGCCCTAGTATGCAATGCTTTAAGTTCTGTTTAAATTGACTATTTACTATATGTAAAGATCACACCACAACCTTCCTGTCACATGCATGAGGGAATCACCCGAGGCAGGAAGAACAGCAATGAGACCCATTGGGAATTCAGTTGAGCAAAGCATCAATAACAACCAATATCATCAGATTGATTAGAATTAAAAATTGACACACAGGAGGCGCTAAGGTTTAGGTGGGGGTGTGAGGTACAACAACTCAATAGCATCTCAATTAGGTTGGAGGCAAAAGAATAAGGCACTTATACCATCTAAAATCTGGTCGCATTTTCATCACCATAGATCTAGCCAACTTTTTATAATATATACTTGCATTGTGATTAGATTTGCAATATATGTTTTAAAAGTATGACTCTGTTAGAGTGCACATAGTAAACAACTCTGGGAGCATTAACATTTGAGAGAGAGGACTGAAATATGAACTGCTACAAGTATCCCATGAATTTCAGAACAGGTTTGTAGCTACAGATACAAGATTTTTCAGACAAAATATATAATTATTTGCAGAGGACAGTCTATTATGTAAATAACTGCAGCTTTTGCGATTTGATAATGACAGCAAGTCGATATATATACTCAATAACGTGATGTACTGTGCAGCCCATTGAATGGCAAAGTTAGCCAATTTTATATCTAGTAATTGCATCATCATTTTATCAGACAGGTTTTGCTGTCCTTGCTGGTGACATCATCCTCTCTACTGTACCGCGATGTACACCACATTTTTGCCCAGTCACCGCAGCACAAACAGTGACCTATCGAGTGGCCTTGGAACATGACACACATACGCTCACACAGGAGGAGATGATGATGATGATGATGCAGCTGAAGAGGCCGCTGTAGAGGGCAGGGACAACAATGCGTCAAGACAGGACACGTATGAATACATAGGGTAGTATTTATATTTTGTTTCAATATATACAGTAGAGTAGGCCGAATGCATGCTGATGACGGATAGGACATGTGACCCTCAGGTGGGCTTTACATTCTGAATATATTTATCAGTTAGGATATGAGGTCATTTGTAAAGGAGATTCTCTTGAGTTCATAAACACCCAATTATATTATCATATCATTACACAATAAGCCTCCATTTTTATTAAGCTGTTTTATTTTTCATATCTCGTAATGCAAAAAAATACAATTTCTAATCGTCAATGATATGCTTGAGTCTTTGGGAGGTCTACAGCCAAATCCCCTGTCAGTTAAAAGTGTTCAAAAGCGGTTAGGAGTTGAATTCAGACTATGTGTCGTCCCTGATTAAAAGTCAGTCTTGTTTACGTTCACTGAATTTATATCAGAAGCCATTTTACTTGTTTTTAATGAGACAAAATAAAATACAATTATATATCGCGATCAATCAATACTTTTTTGTGCATGTTGCCCAGCCTTAATTAGTATATTGAAGATGACAGAGAAAATATGATACGTAACAAATAATGCTAGCTTTTGGAGGAGAAAATGAGATAAATGAGCGATCAGTCATGATTTAATGGAAATCCGTAGCCATTCTGAGCCATAAGTGGACCACAGCTGCATATCAATCAGTTTTATCGCCCTATTAACAAGCATACACACTCCTCACCCGCTTGTTTTTTTCCCTATCACCCCTGTTCAGCACAGTGGTAGAAAAAAAGCACACCCTACAGCTATACTGCCATTGGCCAAAAATGATGTCATCGCTTCCTGGAGGCTGAGAACCGCACAATGCTATTGGCTGGCATCAGCAGACAGTAAGAGAGCAGCGCTGAGGTATGACTTCCATTCATACACACACAGCAGGGGGGGAGCGTGCACGTGCGACCACTTCCCATAGGACCAGGGCTGTTACAGTTATGCCCATCATTTGAGGCAGACACTACCTGCTGGGACCATCCCTAATGGACACAGAGACGTTTTAGGATTTCACTCACGCTTGCACAAAAGAACACTATCAAATATGCAAGTAATCAAGCATGAATCCCAATGCTAACTGCTGGTGGGGGTTGGTAGGCCTGAGATGGGCGGTGCCTCCCATGTTGTTACCGGCCTGTTGTCATGGTGATATGATAGTTTTACCAGTAGCGGTTATGTTCACACTGCACGGTGAAATGGTCTGTTTGTGGTGCAATATATGCTCTGAGTATTATGGCCTGTAACACTTCTTCACATTACATAAAAGTTTCCAGATGGGGTAAATGCGAAGCTAGTATTTTTTTTTTTACTTTTTGAATTTTGATGTTCGTATACAGAGATAGCAACAAGTGCAGTCCTTGAAGAGTTGAAGATATTGAGTTTCGTGGTTTTAGACTCATGAGGAGGTTAACACATCAATGATCATTGGATTCTATGTTATTTATCCATCCACTTCTACAGTCTTACATCCATCTTTCAATAAAAACTATTGGAAAAAATCAGACATCATAAATAATTCCTTGCATTTTCCTTATGTATGTAGATCACAGACATGTACGAATACCTTTATGTTCAGAGCCATATATTACTATTTAACCTCCTATAACAGAGGCACACTCCACATAAATTATTTGCCAGTGCTGCCATCTATTTTTGGACCAAATCCTATATACAGGGTAGACTTGTCCGGGTTTATATGTTCTGAGGATCTCTGTGATATTTAGGTCAAGATAAAAGATCTTGACCTTCTAGTTTTTGCACTATATTCAAAATGAAATGGTAAAATATGCCAAACTCTAAAACATCTTAACACTGTGCAACAAGACAAACAAAAACACAAAATAACTAAATTTTTACTTAGATCTCAGGTAGAACCTTATTTCAAGATGAATTGTTCAACTTGAGACCTGTATCTTTTCAAACCATTCATTTTTTAAACAGTTTGATAAAAAACATCTTCAGAATCCCCCCGGCCCCAAAACCAAACCAGATCAGACACTTACAAACTAAGCCACTAGCCTTTTGAACCAGTCGAATTTAACCTTGGATTGAAGTAGGCACGTGCATCTTTGCCAGATTTTTGCCCTTGCCGCACCAGAAAAAGCAAAGCGGGTATTAGAATGAGTGTTGGAGTGTTTGAAGGTGTCAGCATAAACACTCCCATGAGACCTCCTCAGCTTCCAGTGATGCTCCGGGGAAATTAGCCACTGATCGCCTGTTATAAAGTCTACGTTCACTCCCCTCCATCTCTTCCCCTGCACGATTCTACCACCTGGACCTCTTTTCCCCTCTCTCACCCCTCACCTCTTTTATTTTGACTCATATCATCACTTTATTTTCCTGCCTGTATAGCGCTGGGTCTTTCTCTTGAGATTTCAATTGTAAAAGATGCAAAACATGCTCTGATTCTGACAGAGGCTGCATGTTTATAAGTTGAAGATTACAACACAAGCCATTTTGTCATAGCACAGTAGCGTACTTTGATTTTTCCAATAAGCAAATTATTGACTGTCTAGATGATGTTTATTGCCTGCACCTTGTCCATTAGTCTTCTTCACGTGGACATTTCTATTGGCTGCATATTACATAGAAGACAGGCTGCCCATCCATCTCATTCTGTCTCTATGTCTGGCTAAAAAAACAACAACATGGCAATAATGTATATTCATGACGTATATGTGTTAGGCATGATATGTGTGCCCACGCTGCATGAAATCTCTCTCATTAGCACAATATTAATCTACACACATGAATTATGTTGAACTGAGATATCCAATTTGAGTCTAGTAAATCTTCAGTATATATTGTCTCTGCTGTCAAAATGGTTGATTTAAACGCATCAGTGTCATTAGCTTCTTAAGATTTCCTATCAGGATTACAATGATGCAAATTAGCTAATCTACTGCACTGTTGTTTGTTGACTGAAAGCCCATAGGAGCCACCATAGGATCATAGTTTCCATTAGGTTAATTTTAATGTGCCAACTCCATGGAAGGCATCTTTCACTTATATCTCCCAAGAGGCAAAGTGTAGGAGAAGACAGGGATTCTGGGGAAATATAAGATATGATTTGAGGAAAGGAAAAAAAAAGAGATGGATTTAAAACCATTATGAGCACTATAAGTGAATGTAGTAATGAAGTAATGAATATAGGTAATGAGAAAGAGTAACTACTGTAATCTGCCAGATGGCTGTATGGGAGATTTTTGAAAGAAATATCCAAAATTCTTAAGAGCAGAACTCTAACAACATTTGCTTGGGATTGGCTTGCCATATAAATCTAAAGGCCTTTCACCTAACAACTATCACATATTTGGGAGTGAATAATAGCACTTTCTGAACCCTTTGACAAAATACAATTTAATTTAGTTATGCTGATAGCAAAGACTTTGAACTCTGTGGTGGGTAATCTACTATTGTGGCTGCCAGCTGCCCTGGGGTAGACTGATGGAAGCAAGGCTGCCAGTCTGTGCCATCTGAACCAGCAATCACTCACTCACACATCACAACCATAGTAAGCAAAGTTGGTGAAGAACTTGGTCCAAGCAGGAATCGATCCTCTGACCTTTGGGTTGGTGGATGAGTGCTCTAACCACTGGACTACAATGACATAGAGCTGCTGATATGACTCAAGAAGGTATAATTGTCTGAGGGATTTCACTAAGAGGTTCAGGGCAATGTGAACACGTATTTATTTCAGTATCCCAAATTGACAATTTCCGCATGTCTCCATTACACTCCAGTGGCCAATATTATTTGTTTTTGCAGCTCTAAAAATGACTACTCTGGCTGTTATTGTTTTATTTCTGTGTTGCTTGTTCACTTCCATTTTAATTATACCAATTGGAGTTGAATAATTTCCCTGCTGTGGGGAGAATAAAGTGTCTCTTATCTTATTCCCTATTAATTCAACAACAACACTTGCTATATCCCCATATGCCAGTGCGCGGTAGACCTGCACAGATGGTGACGGTAAAGGCAGCTATGATATGACACGAACAATTTACCACTCGAAAAATAAACAAGTAAATAAGCCAATATCCAATTAAGGTTCCACTTGGCTTTCAATTTTAATAACACAAGACTCCACGGCACCATTGCATGACGCTAACACAGAGCCATAGAGACAATCCTCTATAAGTCGTGGCTAATCAAGCAGCGCATGTGTAGCACTGCAGTGGAATGAACATATGTGTGAGAGGGAGGCTACAGGAATGAGAGGGAGGGAGGGAGAGAGAGAGCGAGAGAGTGCATGTGCAATTCTCAGCTGCTCTATCACCCAGAGACGCTTTAACAGCCCTAGGTCTTTTCATAAAGGAAGATGATGCATTTAGATCGGCGCAGAGGTACCAGGCCTTTTGTAACTCAAATACAAGACATTGCCCTTTGGGATTTGTAAGAAATTAGAAAAAATACAAACCTTACAAGATGGAGAACTTACTACACACTTGATCCAGCCTCCTGTCTTCAAGTACAGCCATGGTACTTTAATGGCTATGCATTTATCATACATGTATGAAATATATATCAAGGGTTCATGGTCGTATATCAACATGTGCTATATGCATATTGCTGGCAGCTTGATTATGGTATTCCATCTCCCAGACATTCAGCACTTTGTAAGTTGTTCTACGATTTAACGAAGCATACCCAAAGCGGAAAGGCTGTTACACTTGTTCCATTATTTGCCACTGGATGAAAAAAAGCTTTGACGCACATTGCAATTGCTTTTCTTCTAATATATATTTTTATCATGCACTGTCTATATTGGCTTGAAAAAAGTAGAGAAGAGAGCAGTTACTTGAAAACAATATAGCAAAGAGCAAAACTACTCAAAACAGGTTTCACCTTTGTAATTTGATAAATTCTTTATTACTACAATAGTTTAGAAGTACTTGTGTTATTGCAACTACTATCACTGTTAATACTACTGTATGACTAGGATAAATAAATGACGTTGTAATTTAGGAAAAGACAGGAAAAGTTTCTACTCATTTATCAACACATTTCTAAAACAATATATATATATTCTCAGAATGTAGTCAAATACCATACCACCACATTATTTTCAGTGAATTGACTGGGTAATGAGCAGCTGAAGGGCCGTAAGTGTCCCTAAACGCACCGTGTCACCGCTTTGTTGTTGGTACTTTTGTGGTGTTGTAGCCAGAAGGCCTGTGTTTTTGTATGAGACAAAAGGCATTTGGGCCATGAGAACACACCTCTCCTCTCCGTGCTGGAGGAGCTCGGACTTTCATTTAGGAGAACTTAGCGTTTAAAGCCGGGCTGTTTCTAAAATCTCAGGGGTCAAAGATGAGGACAGAAAACAATTGGGTACCTCCTGCTCTAAATCCTATCGCTATGCCACACTGCCTCTCAGCTGTGAAAGTCCCAGCAATGTTTATGTGCCCCTATTCTGCAGGAATTCACACCAAGCGCACCCAAAATGTAAAGTTAGATCCATTCTCAAAGTTTGTCGATAAAACTAACAGACAGTGACATGAAGCACACTTTCATCTGAAGAAGTTATGAATAAATGTAATAGACCCAAAAAGCTGCTGAAAATGGCATTTTTTTATCCATCCATAAAAATACTATACGAATCTGACATATAGACATTTAAATATTAAGAACAGACTATTGAATATAGAGCGGCCTATATAATGATATCAACCCATGTGTGGAGGCTTGAGAAATGAAAGTCAGTTCATTTCATTATGATAAATGCGGATTGGATCTGAAACAAGAGAACATTTTGTCCTTAAAATGGATGTGTTAAAATCAGGAAAAGTGGTTAATGATTTAAGGAGAAGGTTTTAGAGTGACAAGAGCACATGGCACTAAAACAGGAGTTCTTTGGGGATCTTCTCTTTAGAAATCTATCAAAATTCAAGAGAAGAAGTTGCTGGTTGCTCATTAACAGAAGATAAAGCTCCACAGTTAAAAAAAGACTAAACACATTTGGGACTCAGGAGAACCAGATTTTAATTAGTAATAATAATAATACTTTGGATTTATATAGCGCCTGCCAATCAGCTCCACTGGACCCTGCAACCAACACTCACACACGCCACACTCATACTAGGCATACTAGGGTGAAGTGTTTTGCCTAAGGACACAACAGTTTCCCCTAGAACCACTGCTGCCTCACTGTGGCACCTGGTATTACCAGCAGTCTCCCATCCAAGTATTAACCAGGACCCACGGCCCACAGCCCTGGTTAATACTTGGCCCTTATTTAGCTTCTGAGATCAATTATGTTGTTTTTGATCACATGCAATCAGTGACACACTTTCACTCAAATTTGCACAATTGTGAATTTAGAAGAGCACAATATTTTTACTAGTCTGCTTTACTACTATATACATACCAGAAAAAAATGTTGACCAATATTGCAATAACACTGCAACCCTAATTAGTAAAACAATGATTCCATTCTGCATATTTAAACATAATTACAATATTCTTCTTCTCCATGACCTCGGGGCAGGATCTCCCCCCTCTCCTCCAGACTGTGAGTAAAAGCACAGCAGCCATAGCCATAGGTTGAGTCTGCTCCTGAAAGCGTGTGTCTATGTCAGGAGACAGAGCAGACTGCACGGAGCACTCATCTGGAAAGCCCTGTGATCCTGGCTCGCAGCTAAACGTATGGATACAAGGCAACTGTGCATCCTCACTTGTTTAACCTCCTGAGACCTGAACTCTTCATGGCGTGCTTTATTTTTTTTTTCTCTGTGTTATTTGGGCTGACTGGGAGCTGATCAGTGTAAAAACAAAGAATTATACTTTTACATTACGAGAAAAATGATGTCCACATATGAGGACATTTCGTTGTACGTTTTAATCATTTTGATAGAAACAATAAAGTCGCATTTAAATAATGATTTGCAAAAACTATTTGTTAAGTGCCTGATCACAGCAACATTATTCCTGAGTCAAAACAAAATGAGTAACAAGAATTGTGCCTCTTAGAACAATGTGTCTCATTTGAAGTGCTTCTAGCAGGTGCAGACATGAGCCTTTAACAAAGTCCATCTTGAATCTAAACTATAATGTGTTAAACTCTTCTGTCATCACTAAGTGGCAGTTTAATGACCTCATATGTGGACACCAGGACCTTGTAGAGAGACTTCACTGGCCTTTTCACCTTTGGAATGAACCAGGGCAAATATATGGGTCTGATGGTTGCATTCACTTACATCATGTACTTATTTCATGCTCACAGGATAAAAATACTGTTTTATTAAAATTAAGACACATAATCTGTAGAGCTGCACAGTATTGGAACAGATTGCGATGTTATGATGTTGTGATGTCATGATGTTGTTGTAAAGGGCTGCGATATGACAATAATTTCAGTTATAGCCCTAATGATCTGTACTGGGGGCTCTTCAATTATAGGACCCTCCTGCTCTTAAGATGTGTGTCAAAGTATATTATACAGTGTAAGGTAAGTAAGATAAGTATTTACTACCAGGGGGGCTAAAATAACGACAGGCATAAAAGTGTCAAAACAACAAAGTGTTCTCAGTGTTTAGCCTGAGTGACTAATGCAGCAGAATCACAACTCAGTGCACAAATGGATCTGTCAAACACACCAGTCGGCACCAGACACGGTTTTAGAGTCTGGAGTCTGACAGCACCAACTGTCACTTCTTAATTGTCAAATGTATTTTCATCTATCTCAAACGGCATTATGCTAAATGTTCATCTTTGTATTAGTTCTGCTCCAAAATGGCTTTTGATGTGTCCAAGCTAAATTGGATCCATTCATGATTTATGAATATTGAACTTATGTGCACTTGAATCAGTTCTTTCAATAACAGGATAGGAATGTACCAAATATTTATCAATCTATGATAACGAAGACATATTATTCTTTTGGCTGCTATCGAACATTTTAAACAGTATTATTGATCGAAAACGACTTTAAAGGAAACGTCCACTCAATTGCAGCACTGATTTCACCCTGTGGTACAACACCATAAATGTAATCAAAACAAACGTAACTTCAGTACAACTTTGAAAGGGTGCTTGATCTATGATCTACTTAAGATTTGAGAATTTAAACTAAATCTTAAACTAATTTTCCTCTGTGACACAACTTATGCCATCATGTCTTGAAGGACTAATACAAAAATCACAAAACTGTTGGAAATTTTCCAATTCTGAGTTGCAACGTACACAATTAATTTCACAAACATGTCAAATTTTACAAAGGCACACAGTCAGCCATATGTCAACACATCTGTTAATATCTCATTACTACGACAAGCCCCATTTCTTCCTAACAGTGACCTGCTGCTCAAGGACCACTCCACTTCACTGCTGTTCTCTCTAACTTTTAGGAGCCAAGATGCAAGTGCGCACAATCTATCACCGAGACAAAGGCCTGCCAGAGAATAGAGAGGGTAGTGGACTTTGGAGGACACTGTTAAAGCTACAAAAAGACTTCCTATACCGGCAACCCCTAATGCTTTCCGTCACTTTATGTTTTATAGGTTCAAAGTTGCATCTGTGGACAGCTTGACCCACGATTTCTTAATAGTTTGGTTTTGTGGAAGTTAGGAGGAAGACAGCACCAGTTGGGGCTGTGCCAAGCAGCTCCCAGCCAAGCAATAGAAACTCTGCTGTGTAAAATGCTGATCTCCCTAGTTTCTGCGATGGAGCCTATAGTGTTAAAGTGCTCAATTAGTGGAGTACTTCTTTGGCTAATGTCAGATGGAGACAGAGAAGTTGTTTTTTAGTTTATGCTAACTGAAAGAGTGCAGATCGTTTTGTGTTGAAGGATGAAATGTACCTGCTTAGCCTTTAAGATTAGTTGCTGGCTCAATAAAGTTTTCATCAAAGGAGAGCAGAGCGGTGCAAATTCAGTTCATGATTTCACCTTGAGGTCTCTGTCAGAAAGCTTATTCCATTTTCCAACTATTTTTACTGAGGTAGAGATAGGTAAATCATCAAGAGAAAGTGTAAGTTCTGTGTGACTGCATGGTAACAGAAAATACAGGCCTCAAACTTTCTAGTCATGCCCCATCAAGGCATAACATTAATTTTCTCTTCATAATGCTTTGTCCATTGGCTTGTAGTTTGAGTTTATTCCAGTAACTATGGGTCTTAAGCAGGATACGGTGAGATTATGCACACACCATTATTCACTATTATTCTGTAGCCA
>KN470227.1:17049-40772 GCA_000787095.1 Periophthalmodon schlosseri
CCAAGAATTTACTACAGTATGGCACTAAACTTACCTACCTCTATAGACACAAGCTTTAAACACCACCAGGCCAAGTTACAAGTCAGATCTGAGGAGAGGCGACCTAGCTCACAGTAAGAATACAGTTTTTTCAATGCATTTTTAGAAAACAAACCAAGATTTAACTTTAATGCTCTGCTGTGGAATATTCCAGGCCAAGCAGTAGCATCTCCATGGAGACAGGCAGAAAAAACAGATGGGGCGGTAGGTCAAAATTCTAAAATTCTCTCTCTTTGTATATTTGTGTTTATTTATCATTTTGATTTTGATGTAATTGTGCAGTATAAAGCCAGAGCATATAGTTTGTAAAACCAGTTACTAACAAAATGATTAGGTTCATTTTTATATTTGGATAATTTTTATTTATATATACTTATTTTTTTATTTTTTTAATGTAAATAAAACCGATTTATGCTAACAGTGAAGTCATATGTATCGTTGGTACGACTGCAGTCCTGGCCTTTTCACCTTTGAACTTGGGGTCAGGGGTCACGCAGGGGTCATCAGACACTTCTGCTGAACAGATGTAATGTGGGTCATATGTTTGTTCAAAGTGCATGTCATGAGGCCACAGGATTTTGACCCTATCGCTTCCTATCAGAGCGATCGATGCAGATATGCACTTTCAACACGTTTCCCTTTGATTAGCAGCTGGGACAATTGCAGGAAGCACAATCATTGTTTCTCTACTGGGTTCTTATTGTTATTATGTGCCAATAAACCGCTGACTATATTGCAAAAGGAAGTAATAATAAAACAGACAAAGTACAATGCAGATAATGTAGATATGACTGCAAATTTACAGTAAAATGGATATACAAGAACAGTCAAAGAACCAAAGAACAGGAAATATTCTTAAGTCTTTTTTTCCTGGTGCCACACAATAGCTAATATAATAGTTCTGACTGGGTTGTAAGTTTAATTCCCTGGCTCCAAATGCTGCTTTCTGAATATCTCGCCCCACCCTTAACCCCATTTCACAATAGTGAGATGATTCCAAATGGTTGTTACGACCCAGCTCGTGTGGGTCAGGGAAGTAACAAAAAACCCCCCCAAAAAACAGGATGGAAAAAATGGTAAAGTAAGAAAGAATTTAATGAACAGGGATGTAAAGGGGTTAACAAAACAAAAGGGGTCTAACAGAAGGTTCCTTACAAGGTTTTAACAAAAGAGTAACAAAGGTAAAGATAACTACAACACAAGTTTTACAATAACATAACAAAATCTAGACGAACAAACACGAGTCAGTACTGACAGTCGAGTGTCTCAACAACGAAGTCACTTCCACATGAAGTGACATGTCAAAAAAGAGACACATACAAAGATGGCAGACTGGCCACACACAGGCCAGCAGCCCTGAACAGGTGTCCTGAATCTTCTTAAATGGAGAGGAGGCGGCTGCAGGTGAAGCACAGGATTGGCCAGGTGGGAAATCGTCCTCCAATCAGCTGCAAGGGCTCACCCAGCCAGGATTTCATGGGGGACAGGGGACAGATTCAGGGCCACACACAAAACATAATAGACACATATGAACACAGAAAAGAACTTAAGGCCTAGGGCCGTAACATGGTAAAAAAAAATGAAATAATAATGATAATTAAAAAAAACAAAAAAACAAAAAAACAATGCATAGAAATGTGGACTTGAGAAACAAAAAAAACAAAAAAACAATGCATAGAAATGTGGACTTGAGTTGGGTCCCCAAAATAACTTTTAAGAAACTTCATATTTTGCAAGGGTGCCAATATAAATCAATGTGTGTGAACGAGCATCTTTGCTACAGCCTGGCCTGGTACAGTGCATTTCCTTCTTTTCCTTAATTTCTGTTTTTCTTTTCATCTTTTTTTCATTCTTTTTAATTTCGTCTGCTATCCCTGATATACATTTTATTGCATTCTTTTATGTTTTTGCCAAATTATCATCCCCTTCCTGCGATAAAATCCTCTGTTCAAAATGGCCGATTTTAATTTTACAACCACTCTAAAAATCTTCATTTGCTTCTGAGGATGTTGCCTGGTGTGAATGATTTTGTTATGTTGGCTGTCGTCATACACCTCTTGTGTGGCCTGTTTGAAGACGCTCGCTCGCCCATAAACAGCGCGGTGGTGAGGGAGTAGCAGCAGGATGTTTATGCGGAGCCCAAATCAATTAGAAACCACAGCAGTTTTAGCAGCTACCAACCCGTGCAAGAGTAGACCTCACCGAGATCTGTAAATCCAGTGAATGCTCCAAGTTAAATTTCACCAACAAGGCTTTTACCACGTGAGGGGGTCTTAACAGGTCTTAAAGAGTTGTAAAGTCAGATTCTCACACGATACTTTGAAAGCCAGATGGACGTAGTGAGAATGAGATAAACAGACTATATTAGATTGGTAATGCCTTAACTTGAACCAAACATGCAATGTGGGTAATCAAAATAGTGTGAAAATTGTACCCTTTAAAGTAAATAATTTTATTGCAGCTACCATGAGGGTTGTTCTCAAATAAACTACCCATAGATTGATGACAGATGTGACTCTTTCGCATTAATTTCACGCAATGCCTAACGTGTAAATAAAACGTTTTTCAACCTCTGTGATTTGCAGGTTAAAACTGACGTGTAGGTTTTATGCCAGATGCCCTTACAAATGGACAAAAAGAAACGGATTACAAAAGAACTTGCCATCAAGTATAAACAAAAAAACAATATGTAAAGTAATGTTGCAAAAAATATAAAAACAGGCTTTCACTCTATATATTTAAATCTGGGGTACATGATTTTCACACAGCAGGAGGACGAGGTAAAAATCGGTCTAATCCATCCCTAGCTCTCACAAACCCTTTAGCACATTGTTAATATTCACATGCATGATTTTTTTTTTGAGTTTTATCAGATGGCGAAGAGTAACTGCGGACTGCCCAAGTGCAGCCAATCAAGGTTCTGCTTTTGGGGCTTCTGTGTTGATGAGAAATAAAAATATTTTATTTTAGCTACAGACACACACTGCGGTCTCATTTTGTCAAATGATTTTACAATATACAGATGAAGCTTTAATTCTCATACACAAAAAGGTTGGGAACCCCAGCTTTAAGGTATTTTAAACATAGTTCCAGAAATGTGCTGTTGTTGGGGGATGGGCTTGTTAATGTGGTAGATCATCATAGCAATAAAACTGAATTATAAATATTGCAGTGAATTAAGGTACAGAAAAAGCACATTTCACCTGAAAATCTGTGAGTTCCTCTAATAAGAAACCCAACGTTTCAGTGTGAATGAAAACAGCACAGTTGCCGTTTATGAGGCTGCTGCTAATCTGTTCCATGTGTCCTCAGAGCTGCTGTATCCCGCAGTGCCCTGAGCGCTCCCATGGGAACTCCAGACCCTCCAAACTTTGTAGGTTTTTATCAACAAGGTGCATTTTCTGAACCTCGGCGGCCAGTTTGAACTCTCCTCTTAAACTCCAGGGAAAACAGTGGTCCCGACTTAGAACAACAACAAGATTTTGGCTTAACTCCATCTGACATTTTTACAGTCAAACGTTTGTGTGGAAAAAGGAGTGATTACTGTGAACAATGGCTCTTTATTAGAGCATGTTAATAAATGCAGGTCAAATGTTTCTACTGCAGCGGTAAGTCACAAACCAAAAGTCATTTGAAATGTCATTATTATGATTTTAGGATCTTGTGAAACTTGCATGTTACCTATAGGATACAAACACTATGGATCACATCTTTAGGGGATATCCATCTACAGCTATAGTTGTAATACAATACAGAAATGAGGTATGGTATTGTACATACTAACTCAATGGTTCTCAATTTTTTTGCACTAAGGACCACATACAAAAATATTTCACCCAACGATTACCATCAGCTCTAAAGCAAGTCTGAAACAGGACTGTTCTATGTTTAATTTAGGGCTAAATCAGGTCATTATTGCTACTATTTCCAAGCAAGGATAAAAATAACTACATTCAGCAAATATTTTAACTGCAGAGAGATTAGTGTACTACCAAGGAGACTGTGATACGTGTACCAGAATTTGAGAAACAACAGTATACTTTATTGTCCCTGTAGAGGAAGTTTGTCTTCTGCATTTGACCCATTCACAGCACCATGGGGTCTCTCTCCAGATGTTGAAATATATGCCCAGCACTACTCCTACTACTCCTACTACTCCTACTACTACTACTAGACACACCAAGACATGGAAAGAACATTGAAACACAGAACTACTCAAACACACATTCATGTAGGGGCATTTTAGAGTCATCTATCATATTTATAAAAAGTGTTTTATTATTACACATTATTATTACAGTAGAACAAACTTGAGTATGTGAGACAACATTCCAACATTTTTTGTGAGAAAATGTATACATTTGACCCCCAGTCACTGGCCTCGCAATAACCTTAGTTAAAAACCATCAGACCCCACATCATACTTTCCATATAGCATGTAACAACCCTGCTGTGTTTGGGATTATTAATGGGATTTTAAGCAAAGGTTACACCATATTAAGCTTGTAATTCATTCCGCAAACTAGAGCACAATGCCAAAGAGGGATTTGCACCGGGCCTCTGTAATCTGCGGTATTGTGTATACTCTATAGGTGGAATAAGTGAACAGTGCATTCGAATGTAAACAGACTCTGACAATGATCTAAGAGTAGACATTATGTACAACTCCACAGGGAGATAGGGAGTATGTGTGTAGTGATGCTAACTGCTTTCATACAAGTATCACAGCCAATCTAAACAAC
Source organism: Periophthalmodon schlosseri (assembly GCA_000787095.1). Taxonomy (NCBI): domain Eukaryota; kingdom Metazoa; phylum Chordata; class Actinopteri; order Gobiiformes; family Gobiidae; genus Periophthalmodon; species Periophthalmodon schlosseri. The sequence goes on from KN470227.1 coordinate 21,831, forward strand.
TTCAGCCAGACCAGGCCCATTTCGGTTTTAATCACAACAGATGAAAATCTTTAAAGAGAGGGGCGAATCTGGGGACCAAGATACACAAAAATACACATATACACGCAATGAAGTAGCTACTGTAAGCAAGCTGGATAAGAGGTGAGATTGATGGGGTTGTATCTCTCCTCCAAGTTTCATTCCAGACAGGATTTTCAGTGCTCTTCATCATTATCTGCTTCCAAACTTAGTATTCAGGGCCTGGTTTAAAAATAGAGCTTGGCGAGTCACTGTGACTATAAAACAAGTGTGTTAGAAGAGGTACTTAAATGCTGCCTATAATGTTTGTTGTCATTGGACTGGGTTTACATGTTGAAAAATGTTCCAGGGGTTGAGAAATAGATTGGAAAACAGGATTATTTAACCATGAAAGCAACCAACCACACAATACTTTGGAGTTGAATTCAAAATTATAAGACAATTAATGCTACGAAAATAAGATGAATTTGAAATCTGACTTTACATTGTTCTGTTTTGGTTACAGGAACACACATGGTCCATCCGTATCGGCAATATCACAGGAGCCTAAACAATATTGTAAATTTCTGCAGAATCAATGAGAGAAGCACTGAACTCTGTTAATCTGAAATGAGGTTAATTTGATTTTATTTGTAATTCATAGGTGACCAATGAGCTCCTTCATTTCACATGTGTCGCTGACAAAAAACAAATCCAACTGCACGATCACATTTGACTGGGCTTGAGACGCAACGGAGGACATGGGGGCCAGACTGATCTGTATAAAAAAATACATTTTATATATAGTTCTGGATTTGCCAGGCAATTCTTTTGGCATCGTCCAAGAGTCTTCCATTAAAACAAACTTTTTAAATAGTAGTTATCTGGAGCGCTGTCAAAAAATAAATAAATAAATAAAAATCAAGACCCAGTAATATAATTGATACTAAAACTAGATCTTTAGTTTGGCCCAAATAGTGTTAGTTTTAAATTGTCTTGAGCTAGATCAGAAATACTATAAGACAACAAAATATTAAATTAAATAAACTGCTAAACTAAGTAACTGAAGACATTTTGTCTCTCAAGTGTTTTTAAATCTAAGTCAAATGAGACTTTAAACACTTTAGTTTTTGTGTAGTTAAAAATTCATATAGTTATATTATGGGCATTAAAGTCTTACCATTGAAAACTCAGAGGGTGCAAACTGGTGGACTTAGCTATGCACCCAAAAACTACAGGTTCAATGGTTCAAGTCTGGCAATGAGCACATGACCAATTTCAAATCATTTGGGGTTAGCTGTGAAAACCCTGATGCAATAGGATTTGTAATGGTGAGAACTCTATGGGAGGCTGCTCTTCTCGCCCTGGTTAATTCCTCCTGAACAGAAGTGGTGCGTGTCCTTCTCCTGTGGAGCCACTGTGGAATGCTCAGCTCAGCAGTCCTCCCTCTGCCTGCTTCTAATGAGATCTGCCCTGTCAGAGACTCTCTGCCTCCTCCCCATGGAGAGGGTTAGCAGACCTGCACACCCACTATTAGTCTTGTCATAATAATTACTATATCCACTAGAGATGGGCGATTGGTTTGGATCCGATACCAAGTAATACAATGGCAAGTATTATGATAATGAATGTATTATAAATGTATTCAAATGTATTGCAACTCCTTTACTGTAAAGAATTTGACCTTGGCGTCATTATTTTTGCTCCAACCCTAACCAAACAAAACTTTTAGATACCTTATAGTCAGTATTGCCCATTGCTAATATCCACTATTTGTTTAATATATAGGGGATGTACAAAGCTTTATTTGACTCAACATTATTACATGTTCAGTCACCCAGCAGTCTCCTTACAGTGAAACATATGCACATTTAATAATTACAATACAATCATTTTTTTGTTTAAGTTCAGAGACCCTTCTGTTCAAAACAGGAAAAAGTAGTGGTATGTTTATGTAAACTATGTGAATACAAATTTTACGTACATTATAAAAAGTTTATAACGTGAAACTACTACTATTTCTCCACCATCTCCACAGCCCTCCACGACGAACCAGGACAGAGACTCTACACCTGATGTTAAACAGACCCCCAGCACTCCACAGTGGGACAGCCCAGAACATAAATCAAGCGCCTGTGCCAGGAGCAGTTATTAGAGATCACATTATGGGGTATTTGTTTGGGGATGGCATGTTTGTCCTGTCTTTATGCTTATGCAGTAACTAAGCCTCAATGGGAGCAAGCTGACAGCTGAAATAGTCAAACAATCTGGTAGGCATTAATGTTAGCAACGGCACACTTCTTGTTGGCGTTATCTCACCAGTAGAAAGTTGTAACACTCCAGTCAACTCTGGGCTCTAATACATTTACATACAGTTTCCCTTTTATTAGAATAGGACTAACAAAAAAAATAAGGTAGAATATTGTCATGTTGCCTTCTAACCCCATTCAAATCCCGTGATTAATTTCACACATATTTAAAGGGCCCATATTAGACTATTTTCTGATCTATGTTATTATAATGTTTCCTCATCACAAACATACCTGGAGTTGTGTTTTGTTTCATTCACACATTTAACACACAAACCCTGCATATTTAGGAGTTCTTCTCTCAAACTGAAAACACTCTGTTCCACCTTGTGATGTCATGTGGTAATACAGGAAGAGCTCCACTGTGTTTTTTAACTCCATACACCTTCACTAGAATCATTTGGATGATTTCAGCCCTGGAATTGCCAGTCTCTACTGAACAAAAGGTAAAAGGTAGACGTTAACTTGAAAACGTCATGACATCACAAGGTGGACCAGAGCACTTTGAACTTGGAGATGTAGACAGACTAATAATAAAAGATTACTCAAATGGTGTGAATGAAACAAAAAACAACTCCAGGTATGATGAGGTAATAGTGTTATAACATGGCTTAAAGCTTGCAAAAGTCAATTTTGGACAATATAGGACCTTTAATTATATAAAAAGTGAAAAAATATGCTGTTACTCTCTAGTTGGAGTTTCAAACATTTAGCCAATAGGTGGTTTCTTGGGAGCTGCTAAACTATAGGCCTGTTTTTTGTTGTGTCCTTGGGCAAGATCCATAACTCACCTCCCTGTATAAATATTAGTGGTTTAAGTTGTTACATGCAGCATTACAGATAACACTTTCATAAAACTATTTAGGGGGACTTTTCCATCGTTACTAATCCCTTGAAGTTTTTGGCTTGGCTCTAAAGAAGTTTAAGATTCTAGTAGTGCATTCTTCTGTGACTATTGACCCTATTTAAGGAATTGAGTCGCTCTGTGCTTTGTAAATGTTGTCAGTTTTGCTATACTTTTGCATGGGGCTATCGTAATCTTGTACATTTATGATATAGCCCAGACCCCATGTCGGAAAGATTAGTCAATAGAACAATAAATGGACATCCTGGCAGTCTGTGAGATAGTGATATAAACCAGATTATCACCAGATTATGAGCTGGGGTTATAGTAAAGAATGCTAAAAGGTGGTGAGAAAGGATGTTTTTTTTTGTACTTTGGCGCACATCCTTTTGGTAAATCTCGAGGAAGCAATTCATCTGCACAGTTTTAGTTTTTCGACGCAGTCACACCCGCCACGTTTTGGGCCAAATTCTCTCTCAAAATTACTTCCTTTTCAAAAATCAGCGCTTGCCAAAAAGTATGCATAACAGTTGCAGAATTACATGGGAAATGGAGCTTCAGTCGTCTATGCACACGATTTAGCACTCACGTTGCCGTTACAAAAAAAGTATAATCTGTATTTCATACTATAGTCATAACCAAACCTATTAAAAGTGTTTATTTTTACTGTCAAGGATCAATATTGCTAAACTAACTTTTTACACAGATATTATAACATGTTTTTATGCCACATAAAACCAGCTGTGTTTATTAAAGACCATTTCAAAATATATACAGATGAGAAAAAGTGAAAAGTGAAAGTAACTGTATTTTAGAATGGGTTATTTACTACTTCCAAGGAGCTGTATCCATTTTTGATAGAGAGAGTTAAGTTTAAGCTGTTAACCACAGTTCAAACTCAATCCACACTTTTCTTAGTTATAACATACAGATACTTGGCTGGGATAGAGTTTAAAGTAGACTTATTCTGCAAAATCGACTTTTTAGAGCTTTTAACCATGTTATAGCGGTTTCCCCTCACCATTTACTCGCCTGAAGTTGTATTTGGAGTGATTCGTGCATGTTTGAGCAATCACTTATTTTCAAGACGCCATATTGTCGATCAACCCACATTTCCACCGCTATCGGCACATGGCCACTGCTCTGTACTTACTTTGTTCTCCAGTTTTATTTTGTTTATCGGTGATACGCACAGGATTCGGAAGTGTTGCGTAATCATTTTAGTACAATTTTTTTCAAATCCGCTGCTGGCTATCGTGATCTGCGGCTATCCATTGGAGGTGCCAACTCTTTGTTGTGATGACGTTTACGGTAACGTCAGCTCCCATTGGGCAACGGAGTTTTCTAACACGAATGTCAGTGGGCTTGTTCCTTTTTTTAAGTCACTTTAAATAAATATTGTGACTTAAAATGTGCAAATTATTAACATAATAATCCACAGTTGTCATAGATTATAGCTACAGAGCAGACAAAAACACAATAGGCTTTTAGTGCCAAAAGAGGAATTAGAGCATCATCATCTCACTTAACTGCATAAAAATATCTGGTATAGTTCTTTTAATATGAAAATGTCAAGAAATTGTCTTTTTCTTTTTGTTCCTTCTGACAAGTGAGGAAATACAATTTAAATAATTCCCTGAATGGTATCGCAATTTTCGAGAAACCCTTACCGCATTCTTGTGATTTGAACTATTAATAATTCTGTCATCGCTTGGTTCCTGTAAGCCCCACACAACTTAACCTTCCTCTGGACCTGAACCATGATAGTGTTCAAGTTGAAGATACCACAGAGAAGGAGCCGAGAAGGAGCTATGTGCACCGGATGACAGGATACCTCAAAATGTTTACATGACGTCAGAAAAACTCAACGAAAAAAAAGGTTCACCACCCGGAGCTTGACCTGGATGTCCAACGGTAACAGAAGAAGCAAAGAGGAAATAAACAAAGTGAGAAACAGAGGGTCTATTGTGTGAGAGAGGCTTATGAGAGTGTGAGGCTGGTGAGGAATGAGTTGCAGGTGTAGCAATGTTCCACACTATGGCATTAAAGTTATGTTGCCTGCATTTATTCAGCTGTTTTTATTGCTTAAAACCACCTTGAGAAACATGCATTCTTAGTGAGCAGCATCTTCTCTTCACAGATCTTGGCCTGGTGTCATCTGCTTAATTGTCTCCATGTAAATAGGTATAATTCTTTATTGTGGAATATTCCCAGGAAAGCAAAAAACATTTAATTGGAGACAGGCGGACCCTCCACCAGAAAATTTTCACAGAGAATTGCCAATAATTTAAAGGTGCACAAAGTGATGTTTTTCAATGGTTCACGTGTCATAAGGCTCGTTTCCACAGGGTCGCTTTGGAGCAGATTGGTACGGGCTGCAAGTGTCTCCACTGTCTAAAGTGAATCATACTGCCCCGTTTGAGGGTGTGACACTGGAGGGCACTAGCTCCCAGAGGGGGCCAGCGCCGTACAGATCACTTTAGCTAAGGTGTGACTACACAAGAAATGACAGTGGACAAGAGAGAGTGCAGACTCAAGACGACAAAAAGCAGATATAAACATAAAGTAATACTTTCTCGCCAAACGCTGACTTGATCTTGTGATAAATCGCTGTTTAGAGGCGCAGAGACATAGAATAAATGCAGACAAACTAATAACCCAGAAGTAATTTTGTGTTTTTGTCTCACAGCACCACAGACTTTGAATTACTAAACATCTTTTTGTGAATTGCTGAAATCAGCCTTATAATTAGTATAATTCAATGCATTTTTATTTTATTTGGGTGACGTTACTATCTCATGTAGCAGAGCCCTGCCCCTGGACCAGGAGCTGTGCCCAGAGCATGGAAACACAACTCAGCAAGAGTGACCTGCACCAAACAGACCCGCACCGTGCCAGTGGAAAAGAGTCTATATTATAATAGATACTAGTTTTGTTTGACGGCTCAGACACTGCTGATGGTCAATAGAAGGAGATGGAGAGGCTGAGGTGGCTAACTGTTCTGCTGCTGTGGTGGAAATGAGATGAGAGAAACTTAGACATAAAGGTGGTGAAGGGTAGGAGTGTATTTTTTATGAATGGCTTGAGTGACGACTGGTTGAGAGGTACCAATAGTAGGCTGTGATTGGCTGACAGCAACAGAGAAGTGACAAGAGGCAGGTGATGTCTTCCTGGTTGAATTTATGCTTCAGCTTCATTAACACCATGGGAGGTCCAATGACAGGTCATCTAATTGTGCTGACCCCAGTTGTTGGTGGGTGGTAGCTTAGACTTGTGTTTTTATGCCCCCTGAATGTTTCCGTTGGGTGATGTTTTGTGTAGGTCCCACATGGTGGATGCCCCAAAGCTGACCCATAGGACAGGATGGAGGAGCTGTTTACACTGGTCAGTGCATGGGATCCAAAAGAAACTGTTCAAGAAACTACAAGAGCTATGTTTCAATGGCAATGGTTGCTTCGTTTCATGGAGATGTTATAAACTTGCCTGGAATGTTCCACAGTAATAAACTTATCCATCGCCATGGTCACAGTCATGTCACAGGTCAGATCTGGAGTGTAAAAACACCCTGAATAAATATAAGATAGAAAAATACTTTGAAGTATTCCAAGCAATGCAATAACATCTCTATGACAAGCAGGTAGCAGACCCCACCTAAAAGTAAAGTTACATTGTGGACACTGTGCAGAGAAAAACATGAGAAAAAAAATGCGTTTTCTGTAAAGGGCTTTAATTGGGTAGTCATGCCATGAACATGGATTTGTCTATTCTCAAATACATTTTGGTACTGTGCCCAGAATGTTTTATGAAATGCTCATTTATTTTGCCATACTGTGAGATCCCTGGTCAACACGTTATGTTCCTAAATGGGGCCCTAAAACTGTCTACTGTTAATTACGAGTCTATGGCCTGAAAAGACAAAAGTCACGGAAATATCCTGGAAAATGAGTTCCTAAAAAGAGCACTTAAGTAGTTGTTTGCTTTAAGAGGTCAAAAGGAAATCCAGGAATTGTTTCTTCATTAATCAACATGAAATTAATAGCAGGAACAACATTTCCATGAAAACAAGTATAGAGTCAGGATTGTGGAGATGCAAGCTGGCTCACAGTAACGATGCATGTTTTTCTGTGCAGTACAACCAAACCAAAATGAAAAAACATGCTTTTAGTCTATCTTAAGAACGATAAAAAAGTTACATATTACGGCTTTTAACAGTTTCTCCTACACATCTCAGGTCAAAGCTCCTTTCTTTCTCTCCTCCCAGTGCGCTTCACTTCCCAAGAATCTCTGGCTCTTTCATCGGTCTGTGCGGTTGCTCTATGAGGTCGTCTTGAAAAAATGCAAGTGGACAGCATTTTCTTTCCCTTTTCCCTGCGGTTTGGGATTAATTGCATCTTCTTTAAAGCACTAGAGTTTGGAGCAGTTCCGGGGTCAATCTCTCTTTTCTTGTGTGAAGCGTTTGTCGACTGGGGCCTCTGGACTCTTGACCAAAGCCCTGAAAGATTAACATTCCTCCGGGCTGTATCTCTGCCATTATAAATAGGCAGGATTAGCTTGTACACAACTAAACAAACAAGGCTTTCTGTTGCAGTGACATGTAGAGAACAGGACACCATCTTTCTAAACTGTTTGTCTTGGTCCCAGAAGCCAAAATGTATCCCTCCCCATTGTTCAAAATGTACCCCATCTCCTCTCTCTGCTTCCTCTGCGGTCTTTAAGTCCACGGGCCCATTCATGTCTTTGTGCTTGTGGGTGGTGGGTGCGCTTACATTTACTTGAGTAACTTTTTCATAAAATTGTACTTCTCTGAGTACTTTTCAGACAACATACTTTTACACCTACTTGAGTAATATATTTTACAGTGTAACAGTGTGGTTACTCTTCCTACTATGAGTAAGTCTAAGTAACACAAGCTTTATGTTGACAAGATGATCTGAGCATTTGTGTTTCTTGCTCCTTCAGATACATTTTAATGTTCTATACTTTGAAAATACAATGTTTTGTTCATTATTTTATGTTTTGTCCTTCAAATTACATTGACTTCCAATCATCCAGAAAGTTACTCTCACTTGAATAATTTCCTGGATCACTACGTTGTACTTCAACTTGAATAATATTATTTTGAAGTAACTTAACTCTTACTCGAGTACAATTTTGGCCACTACCTGCCTCTGCCCGTGTTTGAGTGGTTTCTGATGCTTTCCGGCTGCAGTGTTGACATTCTTTGAGGTTTGGCCCGCGTTTCACATTTGTACAGGTCACAGTGGGTTGTTTGGTTTAACTATTATGGGAGACCTCCAGTTGTTGTTTGGCTCCGTGGAGGGACTGTCAGAATGGCTGTCAGTGCAGCATGCTCCAGTGAAGCTCAAAGACCCCTCTGCTCTCGGGGGAGGGTAAACAGTGTAATTCTGTCACTCTCATTCACGGCTCTGGTTGGACTGCTATATAGTGTGAATAATATAAATGTTGTTGAAGCAGTTGAAGCAGCCGTATACAATTATAGTTTTGTTTCAAGTTAGAACAGGACTTGTGTGATGTAATACGCGGGTTTATTGGTCACCTCATTTCACAAACGACATATTTCAATTTAAGACTTGCTAAAAATCTTGCCTATTTTTTCTAGTTTGACAATGTTGTTGAACCTCACAATTTTACTTTGTGGTTGGACATGGCAGATGTGACATAAGTAGAGGTAATTCCATAACTGTTACCAAGCAACATAAGAATGTCTGATTTACACAAATGTTAGGCTACTGTTTGGCATATAAAATACACCTTTACTTTGTTAAATGAACGTTTAAACTTTCTGGAAAAAAACGTTCTTTGTGTGTAAATTCCCCTTTCATTTTGAATAAAAGTGTTGTGTATTGATGACACAGGGAGATTCCTTTTTAGAACTCAGCTCTCTCTACCTGTATTTTTCAACTTTTTTTCATTGATTCTTCACAAACTGTCACTTGAAATACTTACAATAAGTACTATCCCACCAAAAGTAATAGTTGTTAGCTGTCAAAAGCACTTTAAATGCTACAAACTGCTGTATAGCTATGCACATATATTGAGATGATAAACTTTAGTCAATAAACTGCAAATTACTTCTGCTGCTCCTACACACTACTTGACCTGTCCTGTTGTAGACAGGCCTCATTCATGTGTCACCAAGTACAGCAAATACAGCCAGTCTAAAGCAAACCCAGACTCTCCTCTTAAACGAGCGTATGAATTTCCAGACTTTACAAACACAGCAGGGGCCAAGCTTCTGAAACGTATCTCTGCTCTTTACTGCCACTTCAGCCTAATCTGTCTGCAGTCTGTTTGTGCTACTGCCCCTGCTGCAAAAGCTCTGTGCCCTGGTTATGGGTTCAACGGTGCAGTGTCTTTGAGAGGCAGGAGAAATAAACAGAGCAACTAATAGTATTTTTTTTCTATTTTGTAACTATGTTAGAAAATATACATCTTTATGATTATGGGAAAACTGTAGCCTGAAACAAGTTCAAAATAGAATCATAATGTCTGTCTTCTGAAGATCTGTATTATTTTAAAGAAGACATATTATGCAAATTTTAATTTCATGACCTTTTAACCATGTCATAATGGTTCTCCTCTGTTATTAGCTCACTGACAGTTGTATTGTGATTGATTTATCCAGTAATCTTGTGTTGTCTTGATCTACATGTTATAGTTTATTACAAATTAGCAGGTAAAAACTTGAGAATGTGTTAAAGAAGACCTTGTGCTTGTGTCTGCTATATAGCTATAATCTATGACACCTGTGGATCAATTATGTTATAATTTGCTCATTTTAATACGATGTTCATCTAAAATGACTTAATAAAAGAAAAAGTCCACTGGCTTCTGCGTTAGAAAACCGAGGTGCCCAATAAGAGCTGACAACTCCAGAAACGTTATCACAACTGCTGCAGATCAAGCTAGCGAGAAGAAGATTTGCTACCGAATCCCGCACGTATCACCGATTAAGAAAATAAAATTGGAGAACTAAGTAAGTACAGAACAGTGGGCGTATGCTGGTGGCGGTAAAACGGAGGTTGATCGGCAATATGGCGTCTTAATGTAAGTGTAAAATAGAAAAGAACATTTGGAGCCACAGAGAGATTCACAATTTAAATCAGGCACCAGGAAACTGATAAATGCCCAGAGACATGTTTCATGGTCTGTTCTAACTAATAGTTTACTCACATGGCATCAACTGTGTGAGGTGTCCAAAAAAAGATGAATAATCTGGTCAGTCATCCCGGAAATTTAAAAAAACAACAAGATCCTCCTGGCTCAGAGACGCAACAGGTGCCCGAGGAAGGCCCAGGAAATACCAGATCTGAGCCTCCCTACCAAGTCTGCCTGCAGGGGGGGAACAATGTAACTATTTCAGTGGATACATTTTATTTGTTCTTCTTCAACCAAATACCTTCCTTGCTTGATTATTAGCTGCAATAACGCACTCCAATGCTAAGGAAGAAGACCACAGCTACTGACACTGGGCCATTGGTGATACTGGTGATGGTTAAAGGTGCACTATGTAATTTTTCTGGAAAGTATCACTATATCAAACTGATCTCTCTCCATCGAGACAATCAGATGTTGTCACTTGGCCATGTTACAGGTCAGATCTGTGGAGAGGTGACCTGTTTACAGTAGAATGCATGTTTTTCAGGGTATTTGGGGACAATAAATCGCCTGTAATGAAATAAAGGCAAGATAGATAAGGATTATGCCAGTGAAACATAAGGCAATAACCTGGAGACCAGCAAGTGATGCACCCACCACCAGGAAAGTTACAGTGTGCACCTTTAAAGAAGCAGGGGGTGCAGATTGCCAGTCACTTCTATATCAGTCCGCCCCAGGGCAACTGTGTCTACTTTTCCAACTTACCATGTGAATTAAAGCAATGTAAAACTACTTTGGTTGCAAAAATGTTCTTTACAACTAATGCAATGTAATGCATCAGATTTATATAGAGCTTTTTTGCTGAACAAACACTTCTAAAGACCAGTGGTATTTTCCCCAAACCCCAAAATATGTAACCAAGATATATAGATGTGTGCAGTATTTAAGGAGTTAATAAAAATGTTATTGTAGCAGACTATAAAACCAAATAATGAGGTGGTATACCTTTAATTTCAGGGAAACCCAGATGGAGTCTTGTTAATTCTTTGGAAGTGTGTCACAAACCAAGAAACCTTATAAACATCCATTATTGCACTTCCATTTTACCCCCATAATGTGAACCCTCAACGCTATCGGCACGCTCATGTTTACGTCACTGAGATAATGTCCCTTCACTATCACATGAGCAAATAAATACACCATGTTCCTGGCTCTCCATCTGAATCCGGGTGGGACCCCATTTCTAAACCATTATAGTCATTAGGCCTGGTTCTTATCACAGAGGATGTTTGTACAAGACATGGGGCACAGGAAGGTGATGGCACTGCTTTGGTTTCAAATAGGATGAATGAGAAATTTACAATGAATCAGAATTACAATTACAAGGCTTAAATTTGACGTTGCAAATATAAATATGTTTGGTATTACAATGTCCATGTAATCCCTTAGTAATTTTAATGTGCTCCACAGCAAAATCACCAAAAAAATCTGTCAACTGAATTAAAGGTGCAATGCTTCAAGGTAGAAGGTACGTTACCTGCTTGTCTCCATGGAGATGTTTCTGCTTTGCTTAAAATATTCCAAGCAAGTGGCACCACCCAAGTTACAGATCAGATCTGTGGTAAGGCAACCCCTCTCTCGGTAAGAATGTGTATTTTTCAAAGTGTTTTTTTTTTTTTTTTTTACCATAAATAACCATATAACAACATGAAATAAATGCTAAATAATGCCATAATGTGGAATATTCCTCGTAAAACAGGTGGCATACCTGCAACACACCTCTAAGCTTGAAGAAATGAAGATGTTTGGCCTCCCATCCAAGAGACTTCAGTTGAAGCTAAATCTGTTGATTTGAACTAGTCATAACTGGTCAGTTTAACACTTAATATTTCATAGTTCTCACCCAGGCTCCTGTATGAGTTTAAAAATAGTTAAAATAAGATAGTTTTGCATCAAAATGATCACAATCCTAGCCTTATTTGTATGGTAAAGTTTGAATGCTGAGCAGGTGTGAGCATTTAGAGCCAGTGACTTGATGGAGTTGTAGAGGTTGTGCTGTAATGTGCCCACATGAGAGAGACTGCACATTATATGAGAAATCACGCTGAGAAAGTACAGTAAAAGTAACACGTGTGAACAAAATACTTGTAAAAAAGAGTGCATATTTGACAAAACTAAACTTTAAACCTCTCCTGTAATTGACTTCTCTCTATTATTGTGGGTCTGACCAGTGAATTTTCAACTTTTATATAAATTAATACTGAGTGGTGTGCATTCTTGCAAACATTTTTCATAATACGGTGTAAAGAGAACAGTGAGTAGTTTTGTCCTGACTTTTAATGCAGAGAAACACCTGGTTTACAGATGGCATGGAACTTACTTCTATTGTGTAACATTTCTGGCACAGGGTTTGCTTGTCTCCATGGAAATGTTATTGCTAGCACTTTGAACTGCTTTGTGTACAAAACTGTGCTATACAAATAAACTTGACTTGCCTTGCCTGTGACTGTAACACAGTAAGACACTGAACACATTTATCTCCATGGGGACAAGCAAGTGACATAACCAGGCCAAGCTACAGGTCAGATCTGTGGAGAGGCGATCCCTGTTCACAGTATGAAAACATCTCAAGATATTGTTTTGTTTTTTAAATTTGTAATTGAATAAACGCAAAATGTATATGTTTAATGCCATATTGCGATTACGAGCAGGTGGCGGGCCCTCCACTAGAAAAATGACATAATGCGCCTCTAACTATGGACCTGAACACTTTTCTGCCGTTATGTCCGAGGGCAGCTGTTTCAGGTATTATACTTGGGTCTGCATTCACATTCATTCCTTCTCTATCTCTTGTGGTTTATTTTCCTGTATCCTCTTTCCTCCTAAATAGCATCCACAGTTTTGGCAGCCTTAATATTTGGTTATGACTCCCAAAACATCCTGTGCATGTCAAAATTGAGGCAGGATTGCATTTTGTTCATTTTTCCAACTTAATCATTATGAAAATAAATCCTTCAGTATTTTTTCTGTTTTCCATTTTGTTCTTGTTTCACATATTTTTACAAGGAACTCCCCACTTTTAATGGCATTTAAGTTTTACGCACTTTGGACAGTGTTTTTGCTAAAATTACTCTGGCAGCTCAACAATAGCTTACAGTGCCAACCGGCTTTCATTTGAATGGGGCTGAATTAGCTGAGAGCGAGACACACACACGCACGTACACGCACACTTGCGTACACAGAGGAGGAGGAGGGGGCGCGCGCGCGAGGGGGCCTGGTTGGGCATGGGCTTCTTTCACTCTGACAGAAAACTTTCCAGCTCCTGCTTCACTCTCGTAACAGTCCTCGAAGCGCGCACATCACGTCCCATCGCTTCCATTGGACTTTTACGTCAGACATGCACTTGCCCTAACGCCACCGGGATTTTATTTTCACCCTATGGCTTTCCCTTCGCCTTGCTACTGATTTTCTGGACTAAACCTGTTTTTGGAATACATTTATTTTGGACCACATGAAAAGTTAACCTGAGAAGAGGTCGGAGAGTCCACGTGAGGATGGAGACGTTGTTTTACCTGTTGGCCCTCACGTTCGTCCGCGTGTGCTGGGGCCTGGGATACACCGACATCGGAGTCCAAAGCTACCAAACCGGACAGCGTGCCGCGAGTCGCCACAGGTAACAACATACGCACTACGAGGACAGCACGCACACACGGAGAGCGCACGTGTGGAGTGTTTACGCAGAGGGACAAGTTTGCAGTGTTTGGTGTGCGCCGCTTTGAAAGTAAATTGCACTGTTATTTATTAGAAAAAAACCCCAAAACAAAACATTATGGTTAAAACGGGTGGTTTATGAAGTGGGGTCGTTACTCACCTGACCTGGTCTGATGGTCTGAAGACTCACAGGGGCTCGTAGTGGGTTTTGATGGGGTCATTATTAAGAAATGCCAAAAACTGAAGTGATTGGACGGTTGAAGCAGTTCATCCTAGATCAATATTTGGAGGTAATGTTAGTCTCGAATGTACAGTACCGTTGTCATTCACATAATTAATTAAGAATACTACAGTTTTACCTTTCTTATAGACCTACCGTTAGAGCAAGTTTTCTGTGCACATTTACTCATTCACACACATTCAGACACGCAGTCGGGGGTTAAGAGTCTTGCCCAAGGACACAACAGCAGCATTCATCTGCTAGAGCTAGAATCGCACCACCAACCTGAGGGTCAGTGAACCTCACCACTCAGGCAGTGATGTTTTATGTCGAGAGCGGAATTTGATCTTCCAACCTTCGGATCAGTGGACAGACACTCTACCAACTGAGCTACTGTCGCTCCTGTATTAACCTGCGTTAACCTTACAGACACCCACCCTCAGGGGTTATGGTTTAAGTTGCTGGCAGGCACATAGGCTGGATAAGTCTGTTATATAAACTACTGTTAATTACTTAAAACATGGATGAACAGAATTGATCATTGCTCATTTTCCCTAGTCCTATGAATGATGTCAGGGTTTCTCAATCTGTGTTAGGGGTTGACCATAGCACAGTGTTTTCTTCTAGAACTATTTTGTTCAATTTGGAGTAAATAATCATCTATTTTAGGCAGTTTTTCCTGTTCACTTGACTTTTTTCACTCATATTCAGTCATACCTTAGACCTGTGTTAGCTCTGGTTTGTTCCTCGTTTAGTCCTAGTTTAGATCTAGTGTAGCCATGATGTAGAACTGATTTAGACGTGGTCCTCCTCAGATACATTGGTGTGATGTTAAGAACGACTCACTTACAGTATATGCATTCATGTTCATTTCTAGCCTCCCATTCTGGTCTCTGGGTTGCTGCCCCTTGATTGAGCTCCATGGAGAAGGATGTGGTTGTGTTTATGCTAACTCCTGCTCGCCTCTGTGTTGTTTTACAGTGGCTAATGTGTGCTAGCCGATGTCAGTTTACAAATGGACTCCAGCTGCATATAGTTAACTGAGCCTCCACTGAGGTCTAATAACAAGGCATCTCTACATTCACCATAGTCCGAGCCACATAATGCTTTACCTGTTCAGAAGTCTCAAAGCTCCCTGGGCTTCTTTAGGTGGTATGGTGGAGTCTCTGTAGTTCAAGTTCTTGATTTAGAATAATTTTAGTGTCACATCTCATTTTAGTCCAGAAATAAAGGTGTGCAATGTAGCTTTTCTACGTCCACCATCTGCTAGTGTCCATGAGATGTTATTGCTTTGCTTGGAATGTTTCACAGTATGACATTAAATGTATCTATCTTGCATTTATTCCATTACAAATGATTTTATTACCAAGAAATATCTTGAAAAACATGTGTTCTAATGAGCGGGATCGCCTCTCCACAGATCTAACCTCTAACTTGATCTAGTGGAGATGGAGATAGGTAAGTTTAATGTCATAATGTGGAAGATTCTAGGCAAAGAAATAACATCTCCATGGAGACAAGCAAGTGGTGGACTCTCTACCAGAAAAGTTACAGTGCACTTTGGTTAAAGGGCCCATATTACGCTATTTTCTGATCTTTGTTATAATGTTGTTTTCTCATCACAAACATACCTGGAGTTGTGGTTTGGTTGCATTCAAGCTGTTTAACACACAAACTCTGCATATTTAGGCTGTGTTCTTCTCTAAAACTGAAAACACTCTGTTCCACCTTGTGATGTCGTGTGGTAATACAGGAAACTCCATACATATTTACTAGAATCATTTGGATAATTTCAGCCCTGCATATTGCCAACCTCTGCTAAAGTAGAGCAATAGCTTGAAAACGTAACTGTTAACTTTAAAACTACCACTTCATGACATCACAAGTTGGAAAAGAACATTTTGAGCTTTGGAGATAAGGTTACTCAACCATGTGTGAATGAAACAAAACACAACTCCAGGTATGTTTTTGAGGAGGTAACAACATTATAACATCACTAAAAGATCACAAGACTCAATTTTGTGTAATATAGGACCTTTAAGGCACTGTTTAGACATAGTTTAGTACTGGTTTAGACCATTTTTACTTCTGCCTTATTGGTTTAGTCCTGCATTTCCAGGTCATCAAGTGATTTAACCTTGATTTGGAATAAATGGTTTAGTCTGCAATTTGGTTATTTGAACTCCCTGAAAACTACTTGAAAGGTAGAATGGTGTGAGTCAGTGACAGTTCATTTTTACAGTGTAGTAGCGGTAACAGATGACAATAGCAGCTAATGTTCTGCAGAAGTCTGAGTAAAAGTTGAGGGAGTACAGGAAATGATATGCTCTTATGAATGAGTGGTGAGGGTGGATGACTCAGGGGCCCCGGTTCAAGAGAAGCTTTCAAGGATTACACATATTTACTGTTATAGGGCCCTTACGCAGGAACTATGTGAGGCCCGAACTCTTTAGCTGCTTTGCCATCTGCTTTTAAGCAACTAGAATCATTTACACACTGCACTGGAAAACATGTCATATGGAATAAGTGTGTTCAGTGTCATAATACCTGAGGGACCTGAGGTATTTCCAAGGAAAGGTTGAGCTTGGCATTCAAAAAATTGTGTTGAAGTTACTATAATTTTTTTCAGACAAATCTTCAATAGCAGCTGTTAACCAGTGACGCTGAACAACAGCTTTGATTTTAAAGTATTTGGGGAGTTGATGTGGAAGAGCAGCAGCTCTACTCTGAGCTCCTCCATGTGACTGAGCTCCTCACCCTATCTTTAAGGGAACGCCCAGCCACCCTGCAGAGAAAACTCATTTTGACTGCTTTACCCAAAACATCATGACCTCATGGCCATAGGTGAGAGTAGGAATGTAGATTGGCCGTTAGTTGCAGCCCTAATATTTTCCATCTTAACATTCGACGGTCAGGGAACATAACCATTTAAGTAGATCACATTCAAATCTTCTAAAATAGCTTTGAATCAACATAAAATAATTTGATGGTTAAAAGATGACATAATACATTTATTTAAATTAATTTCATTTTTATTTAGTAATTAACTACCTCAAGGAAATACCTGTACTCAGTCACTTTGAAGATCATGAACAAACCAGGAAGCCATTTGCATTAGATCTTGATTAGAAGCTCATGGCGAATCAAAACAGGGTGGTGGTGGACCGGCAGCTAATATTGTGTTTAAGCTAGCACATGTATGTTTTTACTGTGGCTCTGCTGCCCCTGACTGTGTTATTAGCATGTAATTGAGCCATAGCCTGAGGGACCACTTTGGATGAACCCCCCACCACCACCACCACACACAGCACAGCACAGCACACATTCAAATGAAAAAGAAAGTTTACTGTTTAGCATCTGGTCTGCTCTGAATATATTCACTTAAGCTTGATTTTAGGCCTAGATCTGCCTTTATGTTAATACTTGAGCTACATATGGCAAATATTAGTAACTAGCAGGCCAACCACCAACTTGGCCCTTCAACTGCCCCTTCAGTAATATCCTTAACTGATTTGGACCTATAAAAATGAGCAAAGAATATTTAAATGCTTCAACTCCGCTCTGCATAACTTTAATTAGGTTATATAAGTCCTTTTGAAGTTCATTTTCAAGTGAAGGGTGAGAATGGTAACTTCTTGTCTCTAAAGAGATGTTAATGCTTTGCCTGGAACGTTCCATGGTATGACATTAAACTTATCTTTCTTGCATTTATTCAATTTGAGTTGTTTTCATTGCTCAAATATTCCTTGAAAAACATCTTACTGTAAGAACGGGGGTCGGCGCTCCACAGATCTGACATGTATACTTGGCCTGGTAACGTCACTTGCTTGTCTCCATGGAGATAATCTAATGCCAAACTGTGGAACATTCAAGGTAACGCACTAACGCCATAGGTGCAACCCAGCCGTTTTCATCCAAACTGTAAAATGTACTTGTTATTCCTTATTCATTAGCAATGCCCTCCGTGAGTTGACCCAGACGTTCTTAGTGGATAAATGACAGCTTATCTCATGTGTGGTATGTGGGAGCGTGTGCGGCTGCATGGGTTTTGCCTATTAGCCTATAATAAAAGTGTAAGCCTCAGGTGTATTGGAAAAAGCTGCTGGAGAGTGAAACTAAAGCTATTATAGTGCAATATTCTCATCTATCATCATTCACTCAACATTGTCTGCTCCTACTGCTGCCGGACAGGACAGAGCCGGGATACGCATGGTTAAGTCCTCTGAAGTGAGCCAGACGCTTGGCTAGAGAGAGAGAGAGAGAGAGAGAAAGAGAAGAGAAGAGAAAAAGAGAGGAGAGAGAAGTCGGTGAGTGAGGGAAGGAGGGGGGGGTGAAGCGAGAGAGAGAAAGAGAGAGAGGAGATAGAGAAAATGGGTGAGTGAGAGAGAGAGAGGGGGAGAACAGTGAGAGAGACAGAGAGTGGGAGAAAGAAAGAAAGAGAGGAGAGAGAGAGTGAAAGAGCAGTAAGAGAGAGAGAGGGAGAGAATGAAGTAAAGAGAGAATGAAAGAGGAGAGAGAGAAAGAAAGAAAGAAAGAAAGAGGAGAGATAGAGAAGTGGGTGAATGACAGAGAGCGAGAGAGAAAGAGAGAGAGAGAGAGAAAGAGGAGAAAGAGAAGTGAGTGAGTGACAGAGTGAGAGAGAGAGAGAAGTGGGTGACTGAGAGAGAGGAGTAAGAGAGAGAGAGAGAAAATGAAAGAGGGGAGAGAGAGAAGTGGGTGAGTGAGAGAGAGGAGGAGCTAAG